>JAQGCC010006044.1:0-10719 GCA_034698905.1 Xestoiulus laeticollis
TAAATTTAATGCAGCGCACGCTCGTGTTTTCAGTTTCTAGGAAAATGGAAATCTGCAGCGTGTAATGTTTTGCGGTCTTGCAAGCGCAAAAGATTTATTGCGCCCTACAGCAGCGCAAGAAATGCGCAGCTAGGAAAATGGGGCTTAAGGCGCAATAAACCTCTTACGCAAGCAGGAATGCGCAACTGTCACACGTTGCTGGTTTGTTTTTTCCTCAAAACTGTAAAACACGGACGCCCGCTTCGTTGAAAATTTCGTCTGCGTGACCGCGGATGCCTTAAAATTTGGCTTTTAAACCCCTGGCTCGAGTTTAACCTCGCTTTTTATAAGTGGTATAAGCTAATACTTGGCATATAAACATCGATCGATCTTAATTTAATATATTCGTATCAATCGTTCGATCAAATCATCGTAAAATCCGATTTAGGCCTAATGTATCGAACTAAATTCAGAGAAAAAAGTTTCCGATTACCTAACTTCTTCTTCGCTATAGTTCAATATGAAACTCGGCTTTATTCTCGGACATTTGGTAAATTTATTGCTCACGGGACCATGATAAAATCTGCCGATTCCAATTTTTTGCTGCTGCAAGCTGCGTATCGATCCAATCAGTCGGTCGTCCTGTTACGCAGTATGTGAAACGCTGGCATTCTACGCAGTGCGCACTGCAGGAAAACAGGCGCATTGATTTCCCCGTGTTAAGTCTCCCGTGCGTTCCGTTGGCTGTATCGCGCACTACGCCCCTGCACCTAGCCTTAAGGCCAGAGAGCGTTTGAAACACGTCGGACTCTGCTAATTGTGTTCGCGAATAACGTTAATCGCCCGTTAATTGTTCTCGGAAATCGCCGAATCCCGAACGCTCGCAAAATCGGTGAAACGATGACGACAAAAAACGCTTTGAACTCAAATGGGCGACAATGTTGAAAAAATAGCGTTGAAAGCTGTAGTTATAAGATGTACATAATAAAAATCCATGTGGATGATATAAAATCTATGCTGCGTTTCTCCTAGGAGTCGTTCCGAGCGAGGAAGTTCCTGGAAGGACACCTGCTGGAGCGAGCCGAAGAAGCGGCGTGAATGGTCGGAAGTGGAAACTGGCCCTGGTGGTGCGAGACGGTGGAGGAGACCGCCGGAAATCCGACCGCGGTGCTGGACACCGAGGAGCGGCTCGAAAGCCGGTCGTCTTGGAACGGACTGGAAGCGAAGTTGAGGTTGAGCGACCTAAAGTCGGTTTCGTTGGCGTAGGCGAGCCCTCTGTTCCTCATGCGTTCCGACATGGGCAGGTTGGGATCGATGTGGACGTCCTCGAGGTCGGTGATGTCGAGGGCTCGGAACGCCAGCCCCTGCGCCACGATCTTCCTCATCTCCTTCCTGTTTGTGCCTCCTTCCTTAAGGTGGCTCATCTTGGCGAAAATGTACGTGCCGAACTCGTTGAGGGCCTCCGTTTCCGAAAGCATCAGCCTCGATTGGCCGCCCTCTGCTGCTTTTGGCAAGACGTCCGGCTTGTCGTTGTCCGCCGCCGAAAGTCTGGGCTCCGAAGCGTCGAGGTCTCGGGCCGAAGCGATCCGGAACGGGTTTTCGGCATCCTAGATTTCGGTAATCGTAAAAAAAAAGATTTGATTGTAAGTGCGCCAATTCTCGAAATTTCCAGAAGCTTCTGTCGATGACCTTACTTTATCTTCGGACAGCCGGATCTGCGCCACGTAATCGTGGCAGGTGACCAGGATGGTGCTGTGGTGGAACGTCTCCAGGTGGATGGGAAACTGACCGTGTTCCGGCACCGTCGTCGGGTTCTGGGCGATGGGGAAATTGAGTTGGACCGTCTGCAGGCAGTCGGGTCTCAGCAGGCTCCACGTCTTCAGCACCATGTCCCTGGAGTAGCTGACCACCAGATGTCTCTCCGGTAGGATTCGGGTGTCGATTACGGCCCCCTGATGACCACTTAGAACTGCCACTGGCTGGCTGACCACGTACGGATTCCAGAAGCGGACGAAGCAGTCTCTGCTCCCGGTCACCAGGAGGTTCAGCGGACGATGGAAGTCGAAGCACTGCATGCCCTGTCGCCGGGAAAAAGTAAGAAAAAGTGATTTATTTTGAATACGTTTTGAAAATGGGATTTTGATCCGAATTAATATTATTATAAATTACACACTTTCTGCAATTTGAAGACGTATGAATTGATTTTTCCTTTGATGTGTCTTATCACGACCGGTGTCTCCGTGTCTTGACTCAGGGACACGAGACATTGGTTGTGAGGCACGTATTGTAACCTCACAACCGCGTCGTTGTGAACTTTCTCCAAAACCGTATAATTTACGAAATGTCTGTGCTGTTCAAGATCCTAGATCGTAGAAAAACTTAATATTTTAACACGTTTTCACCTTTTTTTTTCACACTTGATCGTACCATAAAGAAAACCCGAGTGAGTCCTTCCATATCCGGTTTTTTGAAAAGCAAAGTTTGAGGTTGTTGAAAATGAAAACAGTGAATGTTTCCCACGTCATCGCCAAACAGAAGCATAGAACCGTTGTTTTTTTTCTAAAAATTTAAAATAATTTCAAGCGTTATTTCAAATGTCAAATAGCGCTTGGAATTAACGTTATTTTTTATTATCTTAAATTTACCTCTTCTTCTTCCCACCAGTATTCGAAACACGTCGCTTGATTCGATAAACCTTAAAATTGAAAATTTGTTTTTTTTTTCAATTTTGGATTTTGAAGTATTTATATTGGATATTAGCTTGGTTTTTTTTTACCAAAAACTCTAAATTCTTCCATGTGCGTGGCCGCAGAGATATCGTAAAAATGCAGTGTTCTGCCCGTGCTTCCGATCACCAGTTTCTTGCAGTCTTCCATGTGTATCGCATCCGTAGCCCAAGCCTTGCAAATCCTTTTCGTTCCTGAAATTAATTTAAAATTACAATTAATATTCTGTTTCATTTGCAAAGTATATTTAAAATGTTTATACCCCCTTTCCTATGGGGAAATTTCTTAATGATGTTTTGTTCAGCCTTAATGAACGACTTAACTACATCCATAGTTTCTCTCCAAATCGTCCAGATCCACAACATACGTTTTTTGCAATTTAAGTTTGCGATCTAATATGCCAACCACGCCCAACTGTTGTAACGAAAACATAATTTATTAATTCAATTAAAAAAAAATTAATTCAAATGTAAAAGCAGTATTTGACAACAACAAAGTTCTTACTTTGCTTAAGAAAACGTAAATAAAGCTGGATGCTGCTATGCTCAAGACTTTCACCGTTGGATCTCGCTAATGTGCAAAATTAAAAACTATCGTTAAATATAAATATGGTAAAAACAATTAAAAAACTTTTCATATATATACATGTAATTATTCATATAGTTTCATGAAATTTTATGAAACAATATGAATATTCATGATCTTGACCTTAACAGTTAGTAAGGGACCAGCTTCAGGATAAAGCTATGAATTCATATATAGCACTCATTACCCGGACTGCACTGCATTAATATCTCGTTTATTTTAATTATGAAATTTGGGTATCAAATTTTGAAATATTTATTTTCTCCCGCAATTTTTGTTTTCAATTTCGCATGGCATCATGGGAATTTATGTCGCCTAATCCCCGTGAGATGGCGCCACGAGCGTCGTTCTGAAAATGGCGGCAGAATTTGCACGAGAGCTTTGAAAAGCTTCCCCAAATTCAGGTAAATGTTGAAAAGATTTTATTACTTTCATAGCATGATAGTTTCATTAGCTTTCTAAACACGGGGTTAATTAAGACAACTCACCCTGTTGTGAGTCAGGAGCTTGACGTTGTAATCCGAATGCAGTGATGGATATGCGCTCGAATTGCTCAAGTTGGACGCTCGGATGTGCTTTATCAAATGATCCAGAAAGGTATTCCATGTCACGAAGCGTTTCTCTCCCTGAGTTTTTGATATCTGGATAAAATTAATTATTATTAATTTAAAAAACAGCAAGATTATATTTTTCATATGCGCGTTCTATTAAAAACGTCGACGTTCCAGAACATCTATAGCTCCAAATTCTAGAATTGCCAGGCACGTGATTGTTCTTGGCACATGTAATATGCACGTGGCGGCAATTTGGAACGTGCAGATTATTCGATTATTCAATCGAATGTTTATTAATTAATTAGGCATAATAACAAATTAATCAAGAGTTATAAAAATCTAATACATAAATTTCTCCCGAAATTGAAAGGTTGGTATTTGGTGGAATGAATTCCTGATGTCAAATAGCTAAATGTGTACATTACTTGTTGAAGTTTAATCAATGTAATGAAAATTTGTCAGGAAAGTTGAAAATTCTGTTTGTGTAAGAACTTCGATTTAGATCTTCATTTAATTTTTAAAAAAAATGGCTCAAACAAGAAAAAAAGGTGTCAGGTATGCATACAGATAACGTGTTACCTACTCTGTCGAATAGTTGTTTGCTCTGTTCCTCAAACTGGTTGGTCTTCATTACTTGAGTGATTGCATCGGTGAATTCGGCTAACAGCAGCTGATTGCTGGTTTGCTTCAATGTCAGGAATCTTAAACGAAGTTCCTTCAAGTGGTCACTTGTCAAACTGGATTCTAAGGATTCGTCATCTAGGGTTTGCCTGTGGTGATTTTTAACCGACAGTTCAAATACTTGTTCTTAACTTGTGAACACGATATACAGTGAAACCTGTGAATAGCGCACCTCATTGGGACCTAACCATGGAATGTGCTATATGAAGGTTCAACTAAAGTGATGACCATGATGAATCGGATATTATTGATGCACATATGTTGCAATTTCAAATGGTTTTTAACATAAACAAAATCGAAAAATACATTTAGAAAACAAATATACGCTCTAATACAACTGCATCTATGTACATGTAGATGTAGTCATTTTTACTTTATATATGGTGTACATGTATCTAAATACCATTTTTAAATCGTAAGCATGCATTTTATTTGACATTTATCATCTCATTTTGGGATTTCCCAGGGGGTGAAATTTCATTGTTGCTTAAAAACCAATCCTTAAAATCAATGAAAATAGGCATCTTAAGACAAAACGTAATGTTCACGTCTCTGATATACATGTGCATCGAATTGCCGTTCCTTAATTATAAATAGTCATTTAGTACACATTTGTGGGATGGCGAAGGGACAGGCCGAACCGTTCGTTACATCGAGCGGTTCGTTATACAGAATGGCTACTATATGAGGGTATAGGCATTTTGGTCGTATACAAGCCACTCTGTTTGTTATTTCGAGAGCCGGCTATATTACCTTTTTTTATTAAATCTTATACATGTATCAATCTTTATCATATTTTAAAAGTTTTTTAAGGTATAAATCTCGTCTTCTTGCCTGTTCGGAGTTTCTTCTTCTTCTTCCCCGGACATTATGTTTGTGGGAAATATTTTTCAGGAAAAGAAAAGCTCAACTATTATTCCGCATTCATAGGCAATTGTTTACATTTCGTAGAATTAATGTGATAAAAAAATGCACGTTTTGATGATGTCAGCCACATGTGAAAAGCTATAGTATGTATACAAAACGGTCGCTGGGGCAACGGTGAGTCACCTGGTGCAGGTTGAATGGACCCCAAAAGGACTAATTGGCTTATCTCACCTGTACCTGCAGAAAAATATAACAATGCAGATCAGGGAAGGAGGGATGGTACTGAATTTTTCAATACGTGGACTTTGCAAAAAAAATGGCAAACGGATACAGTGACGAAAATCAGTAGACCGAAACTACATTTGTAATATATAGAAACCACAGCTGGCGTCATTAAGCATATATAGATATTATGGTACATGTATACACTTGTAATAGCTACATATATTCTGTGCTTCGTGCTAAAGACCCTGTAATGTCCTGAAAGTATTATTTTTAAGCTTTTTTAACCCTTCTTGCAGGGTCTGTATTTGAACTCAAAAGTTTTAAAACATACATGTACATGTATTTGAATTTTCATTTAAAGTTTATTTATTCTAAAAAAGTGAAAGGTTAGAATTAGTTCAGCCATGCTATTCCGTTGAAATGACGTCACTCGCACACACCTACATGTATTTTAAACAATTTTACCGAATTTAAAGACAGGCTTCGGTCCAATAAATTCACATCATGTTACATGTACATATATGTGTGATTAATTAATAAGGCCATATAGTGCTGACTCATGGTGATCCACTTTAATGGACCAAAATGCTAGATAAAAGCACTCGATTGTTATCTACCAAAACCCCTGCTTTTTCTTGTTATTATTCGCTTCGATACACTGGATATTTTTTTAATGCCCTTAGAATTACATCATTTGGCTCAACTGATGCCAAATCAACAAAAAAAAATCCTCTACTAAAAATTCAGGAACGTGAATTAACACAAGGACGTGCCAAATTGTTACCATTTTAAACCTAGATGCCTCTGTTATAGCATAAATGTGGCTTAAGATTAACATAAATTCATATTTATAGTGCCTTGGTAGCAGTCTGGTGAATATCAGGTTTATATAAAAGTTTATAAAATGTACTACTTAACCAAATTGAGCCAAAAGTTTCTTTTATCAGCACTAAATTTTATAAATGGGCAAACATATGTTAAAAATTGTTATCAGTTTTGTTAAATTATTTTTATAATGGGACTTAAGAATTTACTTACAATTTACTGGGAAAATATTAGACAAGTTTAGGGACTATTATTCTGGAGCTACATGTACTTTACTTACATGTGTACTATCTTTACTATTTTGTGAAAATTTTAGCAAAATTATCCGCCCTGCCATGGATTTTATGGTATGTATGGCACAGATGTTTTACGAATTTTTATCAGTTTGTTAACTTAATTTCATATTGAGGATTTTAATGATTTTACCAATTATACTGTAGTGTGTGTAATTTTTCTCAATTTCATGGAGTACTAATATCAACCCTATATTTTTTTCAGATACAAACCTTAAAACCCATTTCTTATATCAGTTTTTTTAACTTATTTTCATACTGGTGCTACTGAATTTACTAAAAATTCCTATTTTTATTAAAATCATTTTTTAAACCTATTTTCATATACTGGAGCTGCTGAATTTACTAAAAAAATCAATTGTATTGTGTGAAATAATTACTTTTATTAAAAATGTCGAGCTTTTTCTGCAGAAAATAGTCTTTCAGACTCTATAGATACTGTGAATTATGCTCCCTGAATCATCCTTGGCAGTTAAAATTTCAGTTTATGCAGAGGTCAAACAATGCTCAGAACTTGTAGGGAACAATAAAACTAATTTTGAATAGCAACAACCTGTTTGCAAAATAAAACAATCAGTATAACACCTAACATTTCTGCTAATTTCATTTCCCCAGACTGCCATTCAACTTGAACTTATGACCTGCTTTCTATTATTCAGGTTCATGAATTTTGTTACCTGTTATAAATGCAAACTTTAAAATGTGGGCTACATTAAAACTAGTAAAGTACAGTGCAAAATGTTTCAAATATAATGGGTAAAATAACATTTTTATAATGAAATATATTCCAATCACGAATTATTTTTTTTTTCAAATTTTTATGACATTTTTTTAGGGGAATGATAAAGCAAAATATTTCACTTATTTCACTACCCTTATACCTCTTGAAAATGAACATGGTTTTAATTTTAAATTATTTAGTTTTGTGGCTTTCATCTCTGCTGAAATAAAATACAAAAATAAAGTCGTATCATAAAATTCGATGCTATTTTCGGTAGTGATTAAATCATGATAAAAATACGATTAAAATGTAATTAATTTCGACTGTCGTATTACACCAATCAATACCAGTATATGAAAAAAAAAATCGAAAAAAGACAAAATTTTGGTATTCCTTGTAATGTATTTAAAATGCATGAAATTTAAGGATAAATGACGCACAATGTAGAAAACCGTAAGAGGCTTAATTTCACTTTTGCAAATAGTACTAAATACTGTATTTTTATAAAACTCATTTCTTTATTTTCAGGAAACTGGTGGGTGGATTAAAGTTCTGGTCGGAGTGCTTCACAGTTTGCTTTGGCACTGAAGCAAATCCTCGGCTTTAAAAGGCTCATAAAATTGCTAATCTCGTCGCAATTTCTGGTAATTAAACGCTTAGTGGTACACCCGTTTGTTTTGCATCAACGATTTTCATCTTATTTAACGCTAGACAAATTTTTTTCTTGTTTTTACTCGTGTTTTTTTTTTTGTGATTTTCTAGCACTTGACATTGGGATTGTATTACATGTACTTTTCACCTCAAGTGAATGGGTTTTTTGACTAAAAATTGGTGTTTATATAGGGGTCAGGAAAATGGGATTTATTTTGAAATAATGAGTAAAAGTGGTTTATTTTGAAACAGTCAGGAAAGTTGATTAATTGTTTTGAAAAAAAGTCAGGGAAGTAGATAAGTTCATTTGTGTGGGAATTGAGGGTGCTTATTTCTCACATTTTTGGCATTTTTTCACTCACTTCACCTATCGGATGTCGTTTTTAAAACCGATGTTTGTGTATTTATACACTTATAGCTGAAGTTTTTTCTAAGCACAGTTTCTGACGCTTCTGGATGCTATTTTTAATACTTGCTTAAGGGGAAAAAACGTGATGATAACCACAACCCGAAATGCTGAATGCATAAAAAATATGAACCTGTCAGGGGAGATAAAAACGAATTTTTCAATTTGTTGGCTGCATTAATTTATTTTTTTAAAATCAACTTTTGTGTTGCAAACTGTAGCACGGTTTTTATATTGAGTTAAATTTGAATATTTTCAAGGCTTAAAAAAGTCGGCGATTTTGTCTTATGTTGGGGGAAAACATTACTTGGAAAAATAATACTTTTACGTAACAAAACAATGTGAAATAAGTGAGTTTTTTGTACAGTTTTCGTGTTTGCAATTAATCTTTGAGTCCCAATATGGCTGTTATTAATATTTACATTAATAAATTAGTATTTTATGTGGGATATATTCCATTAAGTATTAAATCAAAAATATGCACTTGATATCGAGCATATAAAAAATCTTATTAGAAATTTATAATTAAAATTGGTGAGATTCAATGGGTTTGGGAAATGTGCTTGTGTTCCAATATGGCGGCCTGATTAATCAGGAAACCCTTGTCAATTATTTTCAGTTGAATTAGGCTCTAAACCCACTTTTTCAATAAGGAAAACAAATTTAATGATACTGATGATTACTCCAGTAATAAAAATTGTAAAATCGGGGCAAATATGGCATCGTAGCTACTGTTTAAAAGTGGCCTAGATTACATCAGTTGCATTAGTGCCTGGGAAATTTAAGACTCCCAATATGGCGATCTGAGCTACATAGTGCTAGTAAATTTGCAATTAAATTTGGGTTGTTTAAGATGCTAAACCTTCTTTTACAGCAAGGAAAACAAATTTATAGACATCGATGAATACTCCATTAATATAAATCGAAAAATCGGGGTATTTATTGTCTCATATAGCTACTGTTTAAATGTAGCCTAGATTACACTACTAGCATAAGAGCTTAGTGAATTTTAGACTCCCAATATGGCGGCTGGCAATTTTTTGCCATTTTATGATTCATTTCAGTGCCACGGGGCAGAAACTGCACTGAAAGTCGTCTCCGCACCCGATGACAAAAATAAAGTTATTTATCGTGAATCCTAAAAGCAATAGTACGAGAAAAACCACATTGCTGAGCTTTTATTAATGACAAAAAAAAGTCGACCCACGCCCCCCCCCCCATGCATGTTTTTAACCCTCGCGTATGAATTTTCACACCCACGCTCTTCCTTTGTTTCAGGATATGAATTCAATTGTAGAGACGACGAAAGCAATTGCGATTAATTGAAGTTTGTTAATCTTTGCTTCGTTCCTGGCTTTCTTCTTTTTAATTAGTCCTTTACTTTTAATTGAATAAACGCAGCTTCACCCCCACCAAATACGAAATTAAAAACGTGGAACAGTTTTGACATTTCCCATGAGTCATCGCGCTCGAATTTGAACTTTTTGTACCCTCGTGTTAAGGACCCTCCAGAAAATAGTCCCTGGTTTCTTACGCTGATTTCAACTGGAAATTGCTTTAAATCTGTGCAGATTTTGCCCCTTTTTTAAATGGAGGTTAATAAAATATTCGAATTGTAGGAGAAATCTGTTTAGAGATGTTTTTTCACGACAGTAGTCAAATATTTTACTTAGGGGTCATTCGAAATGCACGTGGTAGATTGGGCGGACCCATTATTGATGGGGGGGTTCCTACCTGTTACATCCTTTACCAACTTAATTTTTTTTGGAAATGCCACGATTATAGCATACAGTGAAACCTGCGAATAATAGCCCTCCATATACATGTAGCATACTAGTAACCTGGGAGTAGCGCACCCTTTGTAGTCGGCACGGTTCGATTCTATATAACAAACTACCTCCATATAACGCATTCCCTGCTAAACGCGACATGCGCAAGAGCGTACGCTAAATCATGCAACAATGAAATTTCACCAACTGGGAAATCCCTAAATGAGGGCGATAAATGGCAAATAAAATACATTAGCATATAGTGAATGCAATGTTTACCATTTAGAAAAGGTATTTATATAAGTACATGCATGTACACCCAATATAAAGTCAAAATGGCTACATCTACATAGATGCAGTTGTATTAAGCTGCGTTCACACTGCGCGAAAATGGAAAACATGTTGAACGAAAACCAGACGACTGTGGCAAACGAGAA
>JAQGCC010006045.1:0-10718 GCA_034698905.1 Xestoiulus laeticollis
TGACCCCAACTGAGCATGCTCAGACCTAACTTGCAAGTTAGCAGACCATTTTCCGTGTAGTGAGAATCAGGCATTAGATCACTAGATATTATTTAAAGGTGTTAAAATCGTGCTTCTAACCTCTAGGAAAATCGCAACCTACTATTGAATTTGAATTTCCATTTGCATACAATATCAACTTCCCATATCAATTAATTATCGAATTTAATGTACTTACTAGGGTCATGCAGAAACTGATGGATTGGATGGATGAAGAACATCCTGTATATCCTTTTCAACCTGGTATATAAAGGGCTTGAAAAGCTATAGAAATTGCATATGGTTGACGACATGACTTCCATAATGACATTTAATAGATTTAATACTGTATTAATTCGTGCCCTTATGGGAGTGATTCATGCCTGCGTTGCTCTTATTGTGCATAGCAGTCTGCTTTTAAAATCTCATTTAGTTGCGTCTCGTGTGGAAATTGCTGCACGCAGTATTTTGTTAGACTTACATTATTAAAAAAAAAAGTGCCTCTCATCCACGCTTTTTTCTTATATAGCTCCCTTAGAGCAATTATGAGCATATCGTGTAATGGGATTATATAGATATCTGCACCATGACTTCTTACGCTCAATATTTGATGCAAGACTAAATCCAATTTCACCTCGAACTTTACGTCTATCATATAGATCTAAAACAAAATCCTTTTCATTAAACTCCAAACTGCCTTGCTCTAAATCTTAGCAATCTAATTATTTTTTTCTCTTTACCATGAGCCTAGTCTCTTTTAGATTTTGTTGGATATGGCCTCAGATATAAATGCAGATACAAAAAAAATATTTAGTATTTATGATATTATGATTGGTTAGACGATTTTTAATCATTTAGTACATTTAAAAATATTAAAACATTGTTGGTACCAAAATACATGTATTGCAATTTGAAACTATTAATACCTTTTATCGTGTGCAGTCGGGTCATTTGACATTTGACCCACATATGATGCACATGCTCAGTAAAGTCACTTAGTTCTGCTAAAGCCCACATATTGCGTGCCCTTTCATTTTCAAATCTCACATCTAAGCTTTAACCTCCTTTTTCTTTGGCAAGTTCTGCACAAGCCCTTAATAGCATGAAGTCCACCCAATCAGAAGTTGCAAAATTTATTGAGGTCATAGCAGATGGTTATCTGAACACATGTGCGATATTTTTGGGGCCTTATTGAGTATCTACCTTAAATACTCGATTAAACCACATCTCCAATAAACCCCGGGTTTGTCACGTACTTAATCTCTAATGAACCTCAGGTCTCGAATAAACACTGGGTGTTAGGGGAATTCCCTAAGTGCTCGCTTCCTGTGCGCCCTCACACTTTCTGATATGTTGGTGCAATGTATAGGGGATTCCCCTTATTATTGAAATATCAAATTAAATACATTGTACTTGTATGTAGATACTTGATTCTGGTAACTTTTTGTCATTTTTAATTTATTGATACCAACTTTAAGGGAAAAAAAACAATAAACCCCAGAGGTTTGGAATACACCCCGGGTCAACGTTCCATACTTTTAAATAAACCCCCGGGGGTTTATTTGAGCATATGCTTAGCAAACGGAAACGTTTTGTGAGATTTAACCTTTGTAAAACAATAGTGTAAACATCTAAATACTTGAATTCCAATCTATTACTAAAGTAATTATGAATTCAGGTTTCATGCATAAGACAATTTAGACTAACCATTACTTTGAATTCGCCCAAGTCAATTCATCGACATAAAAGAAGTCTATCATAGTTGTAAGCCGCATGGACCACAGTTGGAAACAAAATTCAATTTTTTTTTTGCCTCTTGATGCATGCATGGGAAAACACAATTACGCGAACATTGAACGCATTACAATGGTATCCATCTGGAAAGTCCCGGAAGATACACCACTTGCATTTTGAATTGCATTTCCCTAACCCACTGCATGCATTATCCGTAGGGCTACATGTACTTATTTTCTGTAATAGGGGTACTTGAAACGAGGGCTATCCTTTCTGAGGCATTATGGCGAGTGATTCATCCTAGTCATTCCTATTCAACGATTTTAGTTCTTGCACTAAGGCTTCTGATGCATTTTGTTATGCAGGGTGAGCCAAAATTGTAGTCCTTCATCAGTACAATTTCGTGGATAGTATAACAATGGAGAAAAGATACATCTCTATTTGGTCCCAATATGCTGATGATTCATTTATTTTAAACGATCTTATTCTTATTCGTCATCCGTGAAGGGTTAATCGTTTTCCCCTTCATTCGTATTCATACATGCACGGACTTTCATTTGCATGAATTATCAATATTTTCAACCCTGATTTGAATGTAGATATCCATACGTGCTTTTCCTCTTCTGAAAAATATTTCCTGAACATTTTAAAGGCCACGTTGACATCGTCCTCTCATATTTTTCAGATTGAGTTTAGGGAGTAGAGGGGACTTTTTCCTTTAATTCGCTCATGAAATTAAATTAGACCATGTAGTTTTTGCAAGTTAAATTGATTTCATGAAACAATTGTCAAGAGATGCTTGTTCGAGCAATATGTCTCGATAATTTTAAGTTGATTATAAACGCCAAAACATGAATCGCCCCCTATTCTATACTTGTCAGTCTAATTTAATTTTGTTAAAATGCAGAGACAAAGGGTGACTTTATGATTCTTTTCTGCGAACTTTAGCTTCTGAATAATTTTTTTAAATATTTGATAGCACATGAAACCAGTTTAAAATTTTTAAACAAATATTCTAAAATGCGCAAATTTTAAATACATATGTATTTTAAGGGCAGAATGCGTTAGCATATTACATATCAATAGCAATATGCAGTATTGGAAACACTTAGTTGACTACATGTATTTTGGCATAAGTAGTCCTGTATACAGTATTTTGTATTATGGGAAAACACCATCTTGATACATGTATACCATTGGTGATATTTATACTGTATTATGGGAAAACATCATCATTGGTGTTTTTGGGTATATATACAATTACTGCATGTTTATTTACATATTTTTTAAATTTAAATTTAGTTTTTTAGCAAATGACAACAATTTATAATTTTAATAAATAAACAATAACATGTGGTTCTTACAATCTATAAAAATTCCATACATACTGTAAATGCATGTTAATGATATAACTTGCAGTTTTCAGTCTGCTATCGATATAACAAGCGCCAAGGGGAAGGAACATTCGTTCGTTATACAGAGAGGTTTGTTTTTACACATTTTTTTCTCTCCTTGACGGCTATTATGTATTTTTATGATATCTATCAGTTTTTACCTACTCAAATAACAGCTTTTTGACCCAAAAGGACTTCTGTCTTCGATTAAACACAAGAAATACAATGTTTTCCAAATTCTGGAAAGAGTCTACATATTAAAGCTGCATTCGGAATTTTTGAGCAGTATTTTGTGTACTGGTATCTCTTAAATAAGCCTTAGAATGTTTTAAGATATTAACTTTTAAATTTAAAACCAATCCTTAAAATCAATGCAGATATGAATTATTATGACACAACAAGATATCTGACCTATGACATCGAATTTCCGTTCGTTATAAACAGTCATTTGGTATTGTGGGATAGTGAATTGAACTATACTCCTATTCAGTATAGCCTACTTAATATTGAATATGGGGAAACATTGCCTTGAAACATGCATCATCGATGTGGTTTAGGCATTGGCTAAGATAGGAGTATATAAGTGGTGATAACACAGACGCTTTATGATCGTGGCTATCTTGCATGAAATTCACACATTGGCTTTCTTGAAATATCTCGTTGCAAGAGACCAATGGAGTGCATTAGTCGCCTTGCAATGGACACTTAATAGCCTCGTTAGCAGCGACTAATTGGCGGCTGGACTCATTATGCAAATGTCATAGTCAGCAGGAAGTGCGATTTTCTGCCAAACTGACTCCATCCTATAAGAGGCATACGTCATCATGGGTAGAACATATCTATCTGTTAATTTCCGTCCCGTTGTGCAATTTTTCAGCACAAAAGGAATAATATTAAGTGAAAGATGAATGGACATTTCCATTTCGTTGTTATTGTCACCGTCCATAAAATGGGATTTTCATTGTGGTGCAAAGCCTCTGCTCTTAGGCAAATTGTGCCCCTCGAATGCATTGAGCGAAGGTTTTCATAATGCAACTTCAAAAAAAGTTTTTAAAATGGCTAATTGCGATGACGACCGAAACAGATTTTTAATGCAGCTGACTTCCGTTATGCAAATGCGAGTATTTCCTCTCTTCAAATCTGATTTGGGTTTCATCAGCCAAAATCACGGTCCACCCTCTTGCGTGCAATTTAATCGTGTGCCGAACAATCGCCTCGCTTAACGATTTCACATTTGGCTATTTTTCATGGCTCAACGAACAAATTTAGCCACAAACAACTACATCCATCATGCAACGATAAAAATAGGACAGAAGCCACTTTCAGCAAGGAACCCTCGTGCAAATCAGAGAATTAGCATGCAAAGACAATGAGACACAAATTTTATTAAAGCATACATTATACTGATTTCAGTTACCTCAATGCAGTTTTTTAAGTTTCATACAAGTTGCATCAGGTTTGTTTTCAGCAGAAAATGCAGTTCATGGGGATGCTGTAATTTATTGTAATTTGTGAAGAAATTCCAACCAGAAAATTATTGGAGGCGTCTCCCATTTTTGAGTTGGTAATTCTGTTTGTTTGAATATAAATTTGATTACTGAATCAATGTTTGTAATTTTGATTGTAATAATATCAGCAAAAGATGCAAGTTTAGTGGATTCTGTAGTTTATATACAGGGTGGTCCAAAAGTCGGTGCCACCACACATTTCGTCATAAATCATAACTAAATTCATAACTATAAATTAATGAAAATCTATTAATGCGGTTTAATAGGAAGTCATGTGTTCTCTATCAATGCGTGTTATTAAATTTTATCTACGACCATTTTATAACTTTTTAGCCGTAACACTTAGGACTAAATATCAAATTAGAAAAAGGAAGAGAATGGTCTGTTTATACGAAATTCATTCTCTTAATTTTCCTAATTTAACATTTTGTCTTAAGTGTTACGGATAAAAAGTTATAATTTGGTTTTCCGTGAAAATATGGTCATAGGTAAAATCAAATAACATCAGGGGCTAGAGTATACATGACTTTTTATTTAGCAGCATTAACAGAATTTTCATATAAGATTTAAGAAAAAAGTGGGGTGGTTCCGACTTTTAGACCACCCTGTATTGTTAATAGTGGCTTCCAAGTTTAATACGTTTAAATTTTTAATTAGAAAAACATTATGAAAATAATTTGACATATATCTTTCTCACTTTCAATTTGATGATACTGTATATTTAAAGATATTTGGTTGAATATAAATGTGATAGAATTACGGAATCAGTGTATAATGTATAAGCACTATAGTGTTTTCATGGTTTTGTATTCTACTCGCACATACAAATTCATGAACAATTTTATGAAAGACACCAAGATGATAATATTTAACATGTCAGATGGCCATTTTGAAAGTATACTATATGAGTAACCTCCCCTTAAGATAAAATAACCGAATATCGATCGTAAATTTTTAAATTTACAGTGTCGAAGGCAATAAGAAACCAGAAATAAGTGCCTCTGATGCATTAGAAAGTGTCAAACACGTTTGCCTAAGATACATGTAGGAGGACTACACCACTACACCACAATTGGAGCGCGTTTCTGCCTATTCGTTTCAGTGTCATGGAATTGCTTAGCTAAGCAGAAACGCTGATATGGGGGGTTGCAGAATTTCATTTTCTTTCATAATGGAAATCCAATTCCGTCTATTCAATTCTCAATCTAAACATCATTTCTTTTTTTAAAAATAAATGTATATCAGCTTTCTCACTATATTTTGTATGAGACATTTTTTTCTCTCGTCGTGAGAGGGCTTTTCAGGAGGAAATATGGCATATTTTCCTTGCATATACTCCATGTATATACAGTATCTACTTGTGCATTTATATAAGCTAACCCTATTGATGCGAGCTCACGAGCTTTCGACTGCAAGTTTAATACATGTTGTTTTGCGCTCCTGTAATTTCATAGCGTTTTGTGACACCTTAGGGAATACTTTCTAGTTTGAAATTTTTTTTCAGAAAATTGTAGTTCGCGTAAAAGTTATATGGCGTTTGATTTGTTGGCAAGGCATTGGGTTTTTTAACATTAAAAGCAGTGGCGAAATTTGGGTTAGATTTTCAAAGATGGAGAGATTTAGCTAAATGTCACAGGGTTTGCTTTGATGGTGTCATTGCAAATTAAGACTTTAAAAAATGGATAAGAATACAAGTCATCGATGTGAAAAATAGCTAGGCCTACTCTCAAGGTATCAAAACTTAGCCAGGCTGAAATAAGGTTTTCTTTACTTGACGGAGGCTTGAGTGGACTAGCCGAGCTTGTGATATTCTGCAATTTGGCGCCAATAACTACATGTGTGTTGTAATGGCGTTGTATTAGCTTAATTTCACATGATCTGGTGTAATGTGTTGGTTAAACAGGAAGTTGGCTCCTCCAAGCCTCCGTATCTACCAACTTAGCCGACTGTAGATAAATAAACAGTAAGATTACGTTCGTGAGGACCCATAATGTTGCATTCCTGCAAAAAATTCAATCACTATAAATGTTCAAAAGTTAGACAAGTGCACACGTTTAACTTATACTTAAAATATTTCAGTGACTGTAATCATGCAGATAGTCACCTGTAACCCAGACTTAGTTCTCAGTAACCTAACAATCAATACTTCTCCGAAATTCCTGCAAAGTTATTATTTGCTTTGCATCAAACTTTTATTTAAATCATTTAAATAATTCTTCACAAATTTTTACGCAATGTGAAATTCTTTATGCTGTTGTTCCATTCATTTTATACTCATTTGTTTTCTAATCCTCTTGTGGACATACATGTATATATGGACGTTATTAGACTGATATTAACAATGTTTACTTACACTCTTATAGAGCAACACTTCCAAGTTGATGCTTATGGAAATTTTGAAATTCTTGTACATAAACATGTACGTGTATTTTGATTCAAAATATTTGGCAACTTCACACTTACAGAAGGAAATGGCTATCGTTGCATAACATTTTTGTTGATTCGTTTCCTTGATGTTTGTGTAGTATCGTTCATTTGGCAAACGCACTTGCTCGGCTTTTAAAGTCGTTTATTTTGTTTATGGGAAAAGCAGCTGCAAATTTATATCCCTAGAAAATGTCATTAACAGTTGCATATATCTAGACATATGCATACACATTTAAAAATGGGAAGTAGGCTGAATGGCACCAACGAAACAGCGTTACTTTGCCCCTTTTTTGATTATTCCAGGAAATAGAAATGAAAGCCTAAATGTGTATATGGAGAATATCACGAAAGGGTTTACCTAGTGCGTGATGTTTGTTGCTATTATGAAAAAAAGCCCTTTCAGTAATGTGTTGGCATTATTAAACTTTTTTTTTGGAGAGTGTTAAGAGGAGTGAATGAAGATTGAGCTCATTTCACGTAAATTGAAAAATAATACGTGGGGAATCTTTAGAACATCAAATGCAATGAACACTATGGGACTTGACTAGGTCCCCCACTTTTTGTTCTTAAATTTTATAGTTATAAAAATTATGTTAATGCGGGTAAATTTCAAGTCATGTTTGCTTTATCCACTGATGGTATTAGATTTGACCTACAACCATGTTTTCCCTGAAATCCAAATTATAACATTTTAGCCGTAGCACTAATTAGGACAAAATGTCAAATTAGGAAAGGTAAGTGAATGGCCTGGTTGCATGAAATCAACTCTATTAGTCTTTATTGGCAATTATTTAAAGTTGTTACAATATTTTTTTTAAAAACGAGGGTAACGCCAAATGATAGCTACATTGCAGTGAAGATTTCGGTTCAATAAGCTCCATAAAATGTCCTAAAAGTATATGTACATGTACAATGTACAAATTGTACTTCTAAAGGAAATCAATTGCTTCTGAGCAATTATTCATTGTTATTCGTTAAAGTTTGACCCTGTGGCATTTGTTTTTCATATTCCACGTTTAAGCTTTTATACTTTAATATACAATATTTTATTCGAATAATGATACCTACATTATTACTTGTTTTAGTATGGGATTTCACTCTACACTTAGCTATTAAAACATAATATGACATTGTTATAAAAACTGCATCAAAGGATGTCGGTCTCCTTTGACGTCAGTTGCACAGTTAACTTGTCCCTTTTTAATGATAGACTTAATGAGAATTCGTGACTAACTTAGAATTTATACACGTTCGTTTTTGAATTTTACCACAATTTCTGGTTATATTTTAATGATCTACATGTAATTTGAATTAGTTTTGTGCAAAAACATTGAAACGTATGGGATATTGTAAACATTATTATTTTATAATGATCAAACACACAATGCTTTATAATCATTATTTAAATCGCTGACGTTTGACTCATAAAACTTCAAAAACTTTAGAAAAAATATGGATGTTTTGCAGTTTGCATTTAGTAGATCTATAATTGAAAATTGTATATTAGTATCGAAATTGTTTGGCCTCTAACAAATGGTCTTATATCAAAGTGTCTTTGGCGATATTTTATCATAAATAATATAGCGATGGTTTTAAGATATTGAAATGCCCTCGGTTTTTCTCTCAATTGTGTTTTAGGTTTTCCCTTCAGGTGTCACACTGTATTTTGAAATGGCTGCATGCCCACTGGATAGATTTGTAGTGCACTTTAGGCAGCTTATCACGGTGCATGTGTAGTGCAAATAATTGCACATTAAAACCCATCCCATTAAAATTAATCCGATGAATATTAAATGTTGAAGCAATCGATATCCTCACGACATTATTTAAACTGTGTCCACACACGTATAAAATATGATTTGCAAAAAGGTTTATGCTAATTGCACAACCCTAATATATTTTCAACAAGATTTGCATATCTACTGGTGCGACAGCTAGCTAGGGCTGTTGTGCCCGATAATTCACGAATTAATCTGATTATGCATGCGTATGTGATGCCATTAGATTATGACGCAAACCTATCAAAAGTCTGATTGATACACTTTTTTTTATTTCGACTACTATGGCTTTTAGAAGCCTGTTTAATTACCAGAGTGATGAGTGTGTGACAGTGTTTTCCTAAGTTTGAAATTATTTTTAATTTTCATTTTTATCTAAGGGCATAAGTGCTTTTCTTGCACACTCATGAATACTTGTCATGAATACATGAAAGTTGCCATAGCTACTTAAAATATCTGAGATGAAGTCCATTGTTCGATGGACGTTTTGCATTACTACGTCACACAGAAATTGAGTCTCTAGTCCGTTGGAAAATGTTATTTAAACTGGATTTTGGACCTAATTTGGCATAATAAATGTTTTCTGAAACCAGCTGGTGTCTATACGACCTTTCAAAGACGAATTCTGTACCTTCCATATTAGGTGAATGGAAATCACATTACTTATATATGACCATATTGCATAACAACCATTAAAGTGTACGCAGTGGACAAGTTAACATGTATTTTTTAATTATTGTGCTGTAATGTTAAGACACTGTGCAGTGATAAACAACAAAACAGTTGCTACAGTCTTACAAGAAGCAAAAATCAACGGTGTCAGGTAAGTTTTTTTAAAATGCCACTGAATTCACGTTAAATACAGTGGACTCCACTTAATGGGATCACTGATAAGATCACTGATAGTATGAATCGCCAGGTCCCGGACACTCCAGGAAAATAACCGCTTATTCGGATCAGCGATTCCTTTAATGGAATCATTAAGCCCCATAATACATGTCCATGTAATGCTGCAACCCCCTTCCTCTTTTGTGTCAGGCTACATTAGGTGATTGTGCAAATTGTACACGTATAACATGGAACTGTAAAGATTTTTTAAAGTGTTTTAGAATCAAGATCCCATTAACCGGAACTCACTGTATGTCTTTATTACTGTTACGACCAGTTTTTAGGTTGAAAATGATGTCGTATATAGGAGAGTTCATAACCTCTCGAAGTACGATTTTCTATTGGTTTTCGTTCACCTCTTCGTTTTGTAGCCGGAATAATTAGGCTTAAGAGTTGGTGGAGTTTATGGAGTTTTCTCATTCATGGAAGGCCGTTTATAGTGGCGAGTAATGCTGCTTGACGTGTAACATTCTCTCTATTTACTGTCCACATTATATAAGAAGAATTAAGGAATGGGAGAAGAGTTCGTTAAAGGCAAATAGCGAAAGTTCTATTAGTTCCAGCTCATAAAAATGGTGGCTGCCAGTGGCACTGTTACTACACGCTCCAATGCACAATTCTCTGCTCGCAAAATAAAAGAAAAGAGCTAGGCGTTTATGAACAATTCTAATGGGGAACTGTTATGACCATTGAAACCTTATCAGTATGGCAGACTGGCTATCCCTCATAATCTCATATTCTAGTGTCTACCAGATATATGTCCATAAATATGCACTTGTAATTACAATGTCATTCCTTGCAATATTTGATTTTATATCACGTTACCATTTACAGTAACCGCAATTGAATTTGCTTTAGAATTTATGTGCATATTATGCTTAACCTGGAGTGTACATCTTATACTACGGACAGACTATAGAGTTAAAGGACATTTAAGTCCGTAAATGGCCTTTACCTTCATAGTGTGTTTA
>JAQGCC010006046.1:0-10718 GCA_034698905.1 Xestoiulus laeticollis
CCACTCCCTCAGTTAAGCATTTAACCGGCCATTTGGAACTAAACATTCCTACACTACGGTATGTGTATTACCGGGTATTAAGATCAGTAAAAAAAAAACAAAATTACAGGGGTCAGAGACTTTTATTTCTAAATTGCATCATTTGTGGGTCTATCCTTCCCGATCAACTCTTAGGTCAGTTATACCCCTCCAAAAGAAGACCCCTAATTGCCGAAAAAGTGTCCTACCAGCGTGACTGCCGGCTTCAACTCTCCTTCTTCCTGACACCTGAACATAACCTCTCATGGCTCCGGTTTCTGCTCCGGTCCACTATTGCCCCACGGCCTCGTTCTCTTTGGCTCCAACTCCTCTTTTCCTAGTCCTTAGACTCACTTTCTACGACTACCTCGGTTTATAACTTTTCTGGATCTTTTTGGTTTCCGGAGTCCCTCCTCTATCTAGTTTCTAGGAACAAATTCGGTCTGTTTTTCTATTTCCCCTGATGTCTGAGGTGACTCATTTTTCCCTACTTGCCGCTTTTTTGTTTACGATCGCATCCGGAGTGGGCTGAGGGGTTTGTCTAACTTCCTTTCCTCTCTTTCGATCCTCTTTTCATCACCAACTTTAGGTGTTATCCAGGTACTCGCCATTCTATGCCATTTCTTTCTTCCATGTTGTCAGTATTAGGGGATGGCCACTAACTTACCCTGCATACCTGAAAAGGTATATTCTCTCCTGCGCCTTCTTTTTGGGATGGGGGGTTTTGGATGATGTTATAGCATCCTCATCTTGCCTTGCTCTTAGCTGACTCCCACGGATTATCTTATCTTTTTTTGGCAATTTCCATTTCTGCGCCTCTTCAGCTCCTCTGAGTCACAGATTATTCTGAACTTGGGCAGAAAGTTCTCTCATGGGCATTCCTTATGGCAAGCTTAAGCCTCTATTAATCCCATAACTGACCAATTGGTGATAGCCATATTTACATTACTTCCCCAATTAATTCTCCACTTTAGGTTCTTATTACACAGCTACACAGCAGAAATATTCTCACTGTGCATCAAAGCGAATGATGTCCCAATCCAAGGAAGACTCAGGCCGTGAAATTTCCAGTGGAGAAACAAGCAAGGGCTACAGAAAATTCAAATTATGAAGTAAAGCATACTATTTGTTAACTTATTAAAAATTAGTTTTTAAATTTGTATCTACTGAAAAATTTCTTTGCAACAGATTTCCTTATTATAAGAGGGCCTAGATGAGGATTCAAGCCAAAAATTCTTGGAGATAGTGTACTGAATCCACCAAAGTGGAAGTTAACTTGAAAAAAAATTAAAGATTTACTTTGTAAAGTCAAGAAATATCTATAAAGGTTTATTCCTGAAAATCAAGCCAGTGAAGTGCTCAGAGTAGCTCCCTTCCTTACTGACCCACAAATAGCTTTGCTAGATATTTCTATTATGAATACATGTAGCCTATATTGTCTTAATAAAGTAATTTGAAATTAACTAGCTGTTATAACTAATGTTCTTGTTCCATGGAATAAACATGGAACAGAAGTTTAAGAAAGATACCCTAAATTCCTCTCCAAACTGCAGACCTTGATAGTATTTGACTTTAAGTATTTGAAGTGATTTAAACACATGTTAAAGGTATTTAAATTTTATACAGAATCCCAGCACCGCCTTGTATTTGTTGGACTACCATGTCTCTTCAAGGACAAAGAACTTATTTTCACATTAAATAAAGTACGTAATTCTTAAACGGTGATATTCACAGGTAGTGGATTTTAATACTGATTATTTAATTTGTTACACATTCCAGGCACCAGGTCATCCATTTCCATGCATAAGCATTGATACAGGAAACAGAACCCTTTTTGATGACACTGTAAGCTTTCAAATATGCATGGATGGTATCGTAGTGGTCAAATGCTCAATATGAAAACACTAAAAATTATTTTATGCCTAATGACAGCGTATTACATTGACAACATCGCTTTCCAAAAAGAAATTAGTAACACTTTGTTTTTAATTCAGATGGTGTTTTTTGGTAATAAATTGACAGCACTAGGTGAGAATTTATCTGTGCCTTTGAAGCGGTTGTTAAACTACATTTTGTACAAAACATTGCTATGATTAATAAAGCTGTTCAGTGTAAAACTAATAGTTTTCATTTTTGAATTTGAATTTACACCTTTGTAGAGGTTAATTTTGTTGAACTAATGAAGAAAATACTGCGCCTTTACATTGGTTCCATTTATTGAACCTTTTTAAGGTTCTAAATTGCACCTAAATAGGTTCTTCCCGTGTAGAAACCGATTGAACCCTTATAGGTTCTATTTTGTACAGTTTATTATTTAGAGTGCAGTAAGATAATGAGGACATGCAGCAATGGTGCGGTGCGCCACATTAGGCGATCACATAAATCAATGGCATGGCGCCCATTGAAGAAGCATAGCAGTGGTATTGTGCTCTGTCTGTGGTGAAACGCCGATGCTTCACCATTTAGCGACTGCAGGTTGGAAAACCGTGTGCCCGCCATATGGTGAATGTCAACAGGCAGCCATTTTTACCTTGCTTCGAAAAATCAGAGCAGGTTTTCCCAACTTTGGAACGTATTTCTGACATCAAAAAGGACATCAACCATCAAACAAAATTTACAGGAACAGTTTTGGAACGTTGCTGAAACAGTAATTGGAGTTTGAGGTAGGAAAAATAGTTTATTTTTAGAGAATTTTTTGATCAAAATTTTTGGTTGCTGTAAGGCCAAAAAACGTTGTCCACATTACAAAACAAAAACGACTTTCCCAATCCGATTTAAATTCACTACAAAATCATTAAAAAATTAAAAATTATGTTCACATACCATTTTGCAACTCCCGCACTTCTGCTGATGGCAAAAGTAGGTAGCGAGACCCAAAGTTAAATGTTGCCAGAGGGGAACCTTGGTGTGGTACACTGTAGAAGGCAATGCCACAAGTTTTATCACAAACGCTCCTCAGAGAAGAATCAGCTGATGATGAACTTTTTAATAGTATCTCTTTCACCATTAAACCTAAAAATTAAAAAAAAATGTTTTTGTTAGAAATGTGCAAAGTTTATTCTATGCTAATTCAAGGCTGTTTTACTCTAACATGATTGAAGTATGCAAAGTTCATGCCATGTTATTTCAAGGTTCTATTTTAATATCATATTGTATCAGGTCAGGTTCATGATTGGTATGTAATTGTTGCATAATTATCCTTTGTCTATTGTGTTTATCTAATTGGCATTTCAGTAAACAGTCAGTGCTGCATACCTGCATTACCCTGAGTGGACATTTAGTTTGTGCTCCAGTTCGGTTCCTCAACCCAAACCAAGTTTCTACAGTTAAGTGTATATGTATCAACCTCACACTATGTGATACGATATAATATAATGTACATGTATGTAAGCATATACCCGGTTCGTTTTCCCCACTAATTTTGGTTAATGTTTTGTAGAGTATTGAGCCTTGCACAAAGTTCTTAGAACAGGTTTATTTATGTTTCCATAAGTGGTTAAACAATCATTTTTGTGAAGAAAAAAAACATTGATTAAGGTATAAATACAAAATTTAAACTGGGTAAGATTCTTGGGGGACACGTAGTGAGAGACCTTTCTCATGATGTATCATGTTCAGAACTGACCAAGAACTAAAGAATAACTTGCTTAAATACTAATTAAGGAATGTTAGAAATCTTGCGTAAAAACTAGAAAGAGATGGTTATGCACACAGAAATAGTTAAACATGCAAATTAATGACAATATGACCCAGAACGTCAATGAAAGTATAAGAATGTTTGCATTACACAATCGAGGCACTAAAAAATAAAGGTCGGGTTCAGAGTTGAGCCCACAGTGAGAAATAAAGTCGGGGAGCGGCATTCAAGGTAGAACAGTTGGTTTACCATTTACATGTAGGTTGACCCCAGGTTTTTCTCATAGATCAAAACCCCGGTTTATACTGTATAGATAGATATTGTAAAATATGGTCATGTGTATATTTTACAATATTTTTTTCAATACTGCCCCTAAAGGAAGCACATGTGACTTAGTGGTCTACGTGTTGGATTATGAACTTTAATGTCATAAAAAAGGAGCCTGGTTGGGAAACTCCATATACATGTATATGTCCATATCCATGCTCATAGAATGCTCATAGAATGGCTAAAACATGGTTAAAAATGGTTTAAAAATAGTTGAAAAATGGTACAAAATAAACATTTTTTTATGATTTGTGCTTAAAAAAACAGCATTGGTTAAAAACTGATTTTTATTGTTTTGTGCACAATTATTTAGGATGCACTGTAGTTTATCATTTCATACATGCAAAGTTAAAAACACCATTTGATTCTATGTCTAATCAATGGAAATAAAGCTATTGTACCTCCCATGCTGTGAGACACCCAAACCACAGGACGATCGCCTACTCCAGCTTTGCGAAGTTTCAATAAAAGTTCTAAACTTCGTTCTTCCAGAGTCCGTCTAGAAAGATAATTGTAATTCATTTTGAAAAGATTGATCGATATTATTTACTTTTTGGCAATCACAAAAGGGGAAGCGAAGCTACATGTACATGTATAAAATGGCATAGGATAAATTCATATAATCAGTTTATTTTTATATATTGCGGTTTTAATAAATTACTCACTTTTCTTCATCGTAAGGGCAAGGCCTTCCCCATTCTGTAAGATGAGTTTCAAAATCAACGATGATGATTCGCACATTTGAGCAATCTTGGGCAAGCCAATCTTTCGGCCAACAACGTGTATAGAAGTGAGCTGTCCCATGATCATGCATAGGATCCAGTTGATCCGTTTTAGAATCACATGAATCGTTCTGACGCCAAGTCTTAAATGCACCACCGAGCAATCCATGCACAAAAACCACGTCACCTTGAATTTTATTCCGGCTGAATCAAATAACATTGTTATTTCAAATGAGATTCATTAATCTTGTAAGCATATAGCGTCTCGTGAATGTTAACGGGGTATGCTAAAGGACATTAATGTAGCCATCATGCGACACTCCAAGGTCATATAAAAACTTGCTTATCCATGTATAAAAAATCGTTTTGGATTAAAAATATAGGTAAATATAATCGTACTGGATAATTTATAGAGGCTATGGTTGTAAAATGAAAAGGTAAATCATAAAAAACATTCTTTTATGTGTTTTAAGAATAAAAACTAACCCATCCCAGTGCTGTGGATTGGCCAAATATATGCCATCTTCAAAGGCTACTTTTACATTTTCGGTATCCAGATTTGCCAATGCTCTGATTGCAGGCAGTGCCACCTCAAGATTTGGATTTCGTGACCAGTTTGCCAATATGCTTATCCAACCTAATTTTAAAAAGGTAAAGCAAGTCCTAATGATCATCAAAAGCATTTCCAACTTAAAGAACAATACATGTACATAGTTGAAATTGGTGAACACAGTAATTTCTCAGTTCTATAATTTTACTATTTTTTTATAGAATAGACAAAGTCGTAAAATAATGTATTCTTATAGGCAAAATTTTCTGAATCTGAATCTTTAAAAACATATTTGAAAATGGCTAAAAACATTTCGTCATTTTCTGACCAAAAAGGCGATCATGTGACATTTTTAGCTGGAAATCTGGGAATTTTGTTATTAGTTGAATTGGGAATTATGCTAATTGGGTGGAGTAATGCTGCATTTTTTCATGGTGTTTTCACACAGCTGTTGAATATTCACTCGGCGACCACATTGCATGATGTGTGGATGGTAAGCTCACCCGAATTATTGTAGGAGAGATCAACAATGCATGTAAAATTGGTCATTCGCTAATTCAGGCTATCATTGAGATGTGCCCCCACGGCAATGCATTTCGTGTTGGCATTTGTCCTGGATCAATGGGAGTTCCTCCCAACACAAGGGAACATAAGCGCCCCCTACCAAATTTCACACAGGGTGGCACAAAAAGATGTGTAGCCCGTCAATAGTTCCCTGTATGTAACATTCGAACATGGTGGACCTTGTCCACCAGGATCCTAGTCAAGCCTTTTTGGTCCTGGTCCACCATCATGGTTTTGGCTCACAATGCAATGGGTTAGGACACAACCAGCACCATATTATTTATCACAATTTTTTTGTTTTTACCAAAATAAAGTAAGTTTGTTTTATTAATTTTTGCTCATGTTCTGGTCCTTGTTGTTTAAGTCTAGAAATCAACATGGGTCATCAGATGTCGGCTCTGTCCTTTACAGGGGTAGTTGACCCCAGACGTACGTCTTGCTCCTGAAAGGGATGCTGAAGACAACGTTTTTTCTCTATTTTTGATGCTATGCATCAATTTCAAAGGACTTGTGTTAATAGTAACTCCAAGTTTGAAGTCCGAAATATTATCAGTGTGAGTTCTGCACCATACTCCTTATAGGTGCAGTATCGTATGTAGGTTACCTGGAATTGCTATTGAAGTGCTATAATTTGATTATTGAAATTGTTATTGCTGATCTGGGTTGTTACTGATCATTGCAAGACTGATTTCCAATTTCCCATTTTTGTCGTAAGGGAAACACCATTTGCATTAAGGAATAATTCCAAAGAGTAAAATTAAAGTTAAAATTCACATCTTGTGTCTTTGTGTTTAACGTTAAATTTAGACAGTGCATATCATAGAAGGGGACACCACCACAGTGCATCTTGCTAGACCATTTGCAAGGGAATATTGTCAGGTAAAGGGTGACATTATCATTCCCCTTCCACATAGTCTTAGTCTTTTCAGGAAGGGAAGTACAGACAACCAGCGATAGAAGCACCTGAGGAAGAGTTCATCAATCTGGCTGTCCACAAAGGAAGTTTGTCACCTGACCAAAGGTAAGTGGAAGGGTAAATTACCTTCCTATACGTTTATCTTATTTTAGTCTTAAATTAGCATTGCATTTTCCAGACATACATGTATTATGTTGTTTTTGTGAAAATTTCTCATGAAAATAGGGTTTTAATCAGTGTCTGATTGAATAGTAGACATTTTGATCAAGATGGCAATTACATTTGACTTGAATATTAGGTAATCCTTGTTAAATATTCAGTGCATGGACTTCTGTTTATTCGGACACCTAGAATGTGCAGCGGTAAAGTTAACAGTAATAAGAAAATGGGAACAGTATCATGATTCTGTTTACCATAGGGTTGTTTACGATGTTCCTTGCTCTGTAAGGTATCAATTCCTCCTATTCCGGCCAGTACTCATTATAAAATTGAAATGAGTGACCTCTAAATTCCTTCTTCAATTAAATATAAAATAAAAGGAATGCATGTAAAATGACATCCTAGAACGTTGCATGCTTTGGTGGGATCGGCTTGCTAGGTGCGATGACGCCAACTATGTCTTTTAACCATGCAAGCCACCGACCAATTGCTCCTTTTGCGGGAGATTCGAGAGTGGCCATGCGGGGTGTGAGACTGTTTTCCTGCCAGTCTATCATTCCATAACACCTGTGCGAATCTCGCATTGCATCACCTTTGACCCTCACACAATGAAAAGATTAAACGCGCCGCTCATGAAAAGCAATTTAAAGAAATGCGACAAAGGTCACGCCACTCACGCTGGCCGTGTGTTGACTTTTGACCCTGGGATGCCAACAGTGCGCAATGTTGGCATTCCACATTTATACAAATTAGAAAATTAAGAAATTGCAGAGGGCGTGCACATTAAAGAAGAAGGCTGAGCCAAAAGCAGATAAAAGGCGGAGAGGGTGGAGTTCGGACTATGCATAGAGATCGAAGGGTGGACATCCGTTGCCGATTGCCGGGTGTCCCACTGAGAATAAAGAAAAATAGTTCATAGAACCAGATGCCGATAGCCAAGTTCTCCAGTCAATTTAAAAGCCAAATAGTTGGATGTGGTAGAGAAAACTTCACTTGCTGACGATAGCCAGGTGATCCGTGAGAGAATATATCAATGTTTTGATATAGCGAAGTACCAGCGCCCGTACCCGTGCCGTGAGGATGAGATCTCTTCGATCTCTGTCGCGTAACACATCGCCGAGAGAACGGAAGAACAGCCTCGTGTCGCCGTTGCCACGATCCTGTTGAGAGAGCAAGAACTTTTGCGCATTGCCGATCGCCCTTGCAGTTCAAGAGAGAGTGTTCAAAAAACGTTATGCGCGTTGCCGATTGCCGTGCAGTTCGAGAGAGAGTAAGTGTTTAAAGACATACACATTGCCGATTGCTGTGCTCGTAAGAGGCAAGAAGAATTGCAAAAACAGTTTCGTGTCGCGAAGTGTCATGTCCGCGCCTAAATAAGAAGGCGTCGGAGACATTCGCGTACCACCGATGCTGTGATCCGGAACGTAACCTGGATCAACGAAACGTGCCTGATCCCAGACAGATTGGATGAAGAGAACTCGTGTTGCCGTTAGCCACAAGTTTGACCAGACGGACCGTTCCAGTGAACCCGCCGTCGCATGTAAAGAATTTAGCCGCGAACCGCGAGTGTGCTTTATCTCGCGTGTCACATAGTGTTGCCAGAACTTTATGGGGAACAGGAGTTGCCCTATGCGATTTTAGTTGACGTTATCATTTCACCCGAAGAGAGATAATAAAGTTTTGTTTGTTTAAAGTCTCACTGTCTCACACGGGGTGGGTCAAAAGTAAACTTTACGTGATGTGCTGGCTCGAATAGCGTAAATTTACTCCGGGAATTTTATGCAGACAAACAAAAATCAACCCCCAAAGTATTTTTATATTAAAACATTTTACATGCATTTAATTTAACCTAAACGGAGCGTTCGTTGATTGTCTGTTTGCATGATTTCCTTGATATCCTTATAAACCACCTTTCACGCGACCTAGAGAGCTGAAATTTTGTGTGCAGCTCAACCTCATTTACGGCACCTATACAATTTTAGTACAACTCTTTGAACAATTACGGCAAAAATTTAAAATATAAAATGTTTTTTGTTTTATACTTGCAAGTCAAACACTATTATTTACACTATTATTATTTAATTATTTTTTATTATCATTATAATAAAAAATTAATTGATTACAAACCAGCTTGACAGATTGTTCTGTGGTGGATGTTATCCAATGACAAATTGCCAACAATTTGGGCAATAATTCTCTGATGATTGATATCCATGTCTTTAGATGCCATAATTTGGAATTTCATGAGTAGTGGCAGTCCTTTTAATATTACAATCTCTTTTCGATGTTTGACGCCTGGAGTAAAGATAAAGAAATTGTCAACAAAATGCAGCAGTTACACTAATGTTGAAACGAAGTATGACCCTGACTGGCCTGGGTTCATTCAAGAGAAACCAGGGTGGCCACAAAATTTTCATTTTCAATTTCCTTGACCAAAACTTCGTTAATGCATTTAATTTTGTTTGTAATAATGAAAAAAAATATAACAATTGCAAGCTTGGCAAGACACAAGATTTTGTTACAAGTCCAGCTGGATTATAAGGACTTAAAATTGTTTCCCCAAGGAAGGAAAGTAAATTGGAATAAGGAAAGCATACTTTATTTGGTGTTGTTGAATTTTATCAAACACTACTTAGCTCTCTATTGAACACATGTTCAATAACAGCATACTGTATGCTCAGTTATAGAGAAAAATCTTATTTTGAAAAGAATCGTTTACATAAAGAAAAAAAAACGAACTAGTGATATTTCATATAAAAACATAAGAAACAAGATAGATCCAAATACAATAAAAGGCAGCTGAAAGGATTGGGCAGACAGTGTACAGGGATAGCATTTTGCTTTTATTTGGAAAAATTTTCCTGACCACTAACAAATTTTCCTGACTTACGTGACATGTGGCCACACTGGAAACGATCTTATAGGAAGGACTACCATAGGTTAATTTATGCAAATTGAATAAAAAAATGCAAGTATTATGTTAAAAAGATTAAACAAGTAAAATTTTTTTATTCTCCCTGGATTTAAGCAAATAAGTCTTGTAATTGTTCTTCATGCAGTAAATGAATTATTATCCCATGATATACATGTAGTTATTTATAATGTTGGTTATACAGGGTGAACACAAATGAATGCACATTTTTAATATCTTTATTATATGAAGACTTAAAAGCTGTTGGGATTATTTGAAACATACATGAACGCTCAACAAGTTTGTTAAAGCATTGTGGTGTCACATTTGGAATTCAGCAGCAAAACTTAAGCATTTTATTCGAGATGCTATTTGCACTTGTAATCATCCTTATTGATGGGCAATGTTAATCATTTTCATAGGACTTTTACTTTCATGAAATTTCTTTTTAAATTTCTTGACTTTCTGGTTCATCTTAAATATATTTTAGTAAATATAAAAATAAATACCTTGTAAATCTGGAATTGTTGTTGGAAACGTTACTGGACCTCCGCATGTTACCTATGCGATGATGAATGGGCAACAGATGTTTGCTGGAGGGCTTTTTCCCATAAATGGTGGTCTTTGGCATATGAATTTACTGTTGATTTAAGGTATTATGAATGTTTTCTTGCACATGTTTTGTAAAGTATATGTTTTGTAGGGGTACATGTATACTGTTTTGGTTGGTAGCTGAGTTTGTGGTTTGTGATTGGGATCGAAGGTATTTCTTCGGCGGGCATTTCAAATGTAACAAAGTTTTCATTACTGGTCATTTTATTTGGAAGCTTAGTTTTTCCCTTTCACCCCTACTGGGACATATATGTCCCATTGCATTTTCAAAAAATCCTAGTGGGACATATATGTCCCACTTA
>JAQGCC010006047.1:0-10718 GCA_034698905.1 Xestoiulus laeticollis
AATCTAGCATTGCCATCAGCAAGCCCATAAATGAAATGCATATCAGCCAGGTCTTGATTTGAAAATGCTTCCATTTCGATGCCACATTTTTTTAATCGTGTAACTTTTTAATAGTGACCTTTGGACTCTAGGTTCTATGGGGGGAAATGATTACCTTGGTTGACTCTAAGACCAGTTTGAGTTTGTACCATGAGTTCAAAAACACCCTGTATATGTACTTAAGGCGCTTTTACTACACGACGAGCTATTTTCGATTGGACTTTGAAAGCCATTTGCAAATGCGCCCAAGTGGTGGCGCTAAACAAAACGCGCTTTTGCCAAAAGACACGTCATCAAAATACTTATTGATGGCTGAAACAAGCTGAAATTTTCCTAATTCCAATACACTGTATGTTACATGAATTGTACATGTACACTTATAAACAACTTGAAACTTTAAAAACTGATTGGATGAGCATAACTGCTGAGGCTAAAGTCTATTTTCCTTGGCGTGGTTCTAGCCTCAAGACAGATAAAGCCATCAAATTTCCATGCTAGGGGAATTCCCCTAATTCTGATTGCACTGTTCAGTTTAGGGAGAGGTAAAGGTACAATGGGGACCAAAAGTAGCGTTCATAATACTGATGTGATCAGATTAGTGGGTATTCAGAATACAGGAAGTTCATCCAATATTAAGTCTATGGAGTTTCCCAGGACCACCGAAATGTGTTCATAATACCAGGGTGTTCACATTAGAGGGTGTTCAGACAGAGAGAGTCCACTGTATTTTCAAAGGGGAATATGTTCTGTATGACAATTGTGGTCTTCCATTGTCTCCATGTATCCCATCCTCGGCCCTCCTGTGGAGCCATGTCTTCCAGGTTAAGCATTTGTTCTAGAGACATGATGGCCCCAGTCAAATTTGGTCAAAGAGCACTTAAGTCTTTGGCAAGGGTCAAAATGGGTCAACAGGCCATGGAGGCAAAATGGCGGTGATGTATGCATTCTGTTCTGATATATGTATATCCCTATTGCACTTTGTTAAGTATTTGACGTGTTCGGTTTAAATACGATATTATAACAACCGATGGATTTTTATAATACGAAATTCTCTGAAATTCTAAATAAATGGTTCGTCGCATTAATTTGTCGTTGAAGTCAGATAAATGACTTCATGTATTTTTTTTTCTTTTTCAAATCTTCAAATTGTGAGTCCATGAAATAAATTGCTCTTGGCATAGATGAAAGTATTTCTCAACGTAATTTACCATCGTTTTATTGCGTGCAATTGATGTAAATTGTGGTTTAAAAATTGAAAATGAGGTTTTGCGAATTTGACGGGTCACGAATGACGACGAATGAGACATGGAAGATATCGATTGCTTTTTGGGCTATGTTGGGTATGAATAAATAAACATCATGCATATAAATGTTAAGTTGTTGCTGATTTATGAACATAGATGGCGCTTCATGTTGAGGTGCTCATAGCGAATGTATTAATATTTCACGCGTGCTTCTGGAAAGTGTCGCTAAATTTAAATGTACTAAATGAAACATTGTTCATTAAATTTTAATGTGCTTCTATTTCAAGAGCTCAATTTACCCACTCATTAAATACTAAACAAAATATGGAAGCAAAGCTGTGAAATCTATATAATGTAGGAACAATGGAATCTCGCGTGAATGAATTTTAATATAAAATGATATTGAACAGCTATAATGCTATGCTTTATTAATTAACTTGCAGTTGAACCTGTCTAAAATAATACTCGGGACCAAAAGGAAATATTATTTTAGACAGGTTCATCTGTAAACATACAGCAGTGTATACAGCTGCCAATAGGGAATTTCCCTTTCTTTCATGTCCTTTTACATGTGTTTTACATATCGATGAGTTGGGTATCAAAACCATTGTTTTATTGACCTGCATTTCCCTGCCATTTTTGTTTCCATGTTTGATATTTTTTGCAGTTCCATTGTTGATATTCACTTAAAAAAATCATTGGGACCAATATAAATTATTAAATATAATTTTATGCAGGTTTATTATTTTATACATAGATCCCAAGTCGGGACCGGTACATTTTATTATTTTATAGAGGGTGTTATTTAAGACAGGTTCTACTGTATTTAGATACATTAATTGGCTGGTCCCACCGAACGTACACTTGGTTCTATAAGTGTACTTTTTTTTTAAAAAGTATACTTTATAGTACATGTATATACTTCTAAGTACTCTTTAAAGTAATGCCTGATTGACATTTAGGCGGATTTTGTCCGCCTGGTGGAGGCGGACAAAATCCGCCTAGATGTGAATCAGGCATAAAGTATATTTGATTTTCAGTTGTCCAAAAAATTATACAATTTAGTATACTTAGTATTAAGAAAATTTCTTAAGTATACTATTGATTTTGACAAGGGTCGTTCTGGTCATATAGGTCCAAGTATTGACATAAGTGTTTTCATACATGGGATATATTACCCATAATTTTTCCAGCTGAACATATGATATCGGAATAAAGTTGCCGATAATTAGGTATAAAGGTTGTTACAGCGAGATACAGATGTACAAAAATGGCATTGTTTTACATGTTCCTAACATTGCCATTCCATTTAAGTTGTCGTCTTTAGCATTCAGATGGCCCCACGTGTTATCCTTATGTATGTCCTTACAATTCAGAAACTCCGATGCCTCTGTACCATCTCAAACATGTTCTACGCTATCATTTTCTATAAAAAAAGGAGTGCTGGATGAGAACCCATTAAGAAAACTCACATTTTTTATTTCACGTCGTTTTTTATGATGTAGTTTTTCACCATCTCTCCTATAATGTCTTATAAAAATGCATTAAAGAGGGCACTTCGTAATGGATGACTCGAATCATTTGTTTCAGTGATATAAAAATGTTGAGACAAAACTCCCCACCATTTAAAAAAAATGTCGCTGGTGACTTTTAGCACCATCTTAGATGAAAGTTTTGGAGGGTGTAAAAGCGAGCCATTTCCCGTGTGATAATGCAGAGGTCTTTCGAAAATGATCGATAGAAGGTGTAAAAAAAGGGTTTAGACCAGTGTGGAGTGACCAAGATAAAAGTGGCCAGAGACAGCCATGTTTTCCACACCGATGAACGACTAATCAGCCGTGCAACCTACACCCACCTCTGGTAATATAAAGGGAACTGACGGCCATCTTGGAAATCTTAAATGTCCATCCTTTAGACACCATTGTGTATGATGCAAAATCGGTTATGGATGGTGTCTACGTTTTTCGATTGATATATTACTATATGCCTTGTTTTCGGGACTCAAAAGTCGTGAATTATTCTAGAAATTCTTATTAAACGCTAGTAGTAAGGGGTGCCTGTATAAATTGTTGTCAGGTGGGGTCAGTAGATGCCCCACAGTGATGAAACTTTCCAATGGTAAAACCGTTTATGTTGGAATTGAAATTATTTGGTAATATAAATATTTTTTTTTCCAAGAAGGTATCAAATTCGGTTTATAAAATTCAAAATAAATTCAAAATCTTAATTTGATCATTGGAGGTCTTTGAATATGAAAGGGTTGAGCCTTGAATTCCTTGAATTTTTTGCAACAAATTTATTGGACACTTTTAGTTGCAATTTCCAGTATATTAAAATCCGTTAATAAGTATTATTTCTATATAAATAGATTAACTAAAATCGTATTAATTGGGACCTTTCATAATGAGCTAATATGCTATGCAGCTTACGGTCTATTTTCAGACCATTGATGAACATTTGGCTAATTTAGTTCTCGACAAGCATATTGTATACAGGTCCTCATGTGGAAAATAAAATAAATAATATAAAATTTAATTTTGTAATTCTATTATATATTGGAATTCTATAAAATTTAATTATTATTAAATTTATTATTGTAAAGGATTAGTAGGCTATTTGAAGACCATTGACATTTGGGAAGTTTTATGATATTCTTTAAAACAATATTGTAGATACTCTTTTGGAATTTTCATTACATGGCAATATAATATTTAAATTTTTGAGAATTTGCAAGTTGAGGATATATAAAAATAAAATGGATTGATATATCAAAACTTACAGAAAATTGGTGATTCCTGTGATGGATTATGATGTGATTTTCATTGTTTCGAAGATTTTAAGTACATTTAATGAAAATTGTTTTATTAAGCATGTTCTGAAATATACTATATATTCACATTTAATTTTTTATGAATTGTAATTGTCCAAAACAACTTTTGACTATTTGTCAATGAATCATTCCTATTTCATCATGGAAACTTCTACATCTTGGTCATGTCCATTGGTTCATGCAATGTCCAATATAGGGAGGTGGACTTTCTTAAAGGACATGAAGAATAATGAGGCGATGGAGATGTCCCCACCTTCATTGAGTTTGGTACGGTTGATCGAATTGGGCACAAACCCAGAGACTGATTTTTACGATGCTCACCGTTCAACATTTTTTTTTGGTTAAACCTATGTCTTTAAAGCGAAGTTTTTCATCGCAAAAAGTGCAGCGAGATAAGCTGAGCGGAATTTACACCGAAATTGCGGCATAATTTTGCAGTTTGACGAATAACTGGTTGTAAATTGGATTAACTCGCCACCTGTTTCAAGAATTGGTGAAGCGCCCCCTGGCTCACCTCCTCGGTGCTTCCTAACTTTAATATCCCTAAAAGGTATAAAATGAAGTCGTAAAATTCCTGAAGAAGGAGAAAAAAAACGGTTGAAAATGCGACCGATGAGAGAAATATGTCAATGCTTTTTACGACAGTTTCGGTTGCCTATAAACGTTTAGAAGTCAAAAAGTGCGAGCTCAAATGTTATGTCACATCATCTTTTATGACGTCATCTTACGTTTCCTTTCAACTTCATAAAATTATGACTTGAATTATCGTTCATGTTCATATACATACAGCAACGAAGTCTGATAAGGTTAATTAGATATACCTTTAATATATAAAAAAATATCGTTTTCCCGAGTAAATAAATACTTTTTTTATACATTGTTTTATGACGTTGGGTGTTTTGGGAAATACAATGCAAACTACTTTATGAACATATTGTTTTGTTTTCATTATGAAGTATGTTTATATATCAAATGTCAAATTGCAAAAATGTATGTTAGCAATTTTTTTGTAATTTATCTTGCAACGTTATAATGTACAGTATACGAGATTTATTTCTTCGTTTTACAGGGTGTCACTCGTCAGAACAATCGTGGTTGTGAATAAATGTACTTGCATTTTTAGCCGCTTGAAAAAGTCGGGAAGGGGGAAGTACATATTTTTGATTACTCGTATGAAATATTACATCCTTCAATGTGTACAGACTCAAAAAAATGCAATTTAAAAAACTGGATAAATATGTAAAAGTTTATTACAGTGTGCGTTTTTTGAAAATACTAATTTTCAAACTACATTTGGGGGGAAAATGTATTTGGGGCACCTTGAGAATTAAAGGGATAGTCATTGAAATCTTTGAATTTTTTCCAGCAAATTTACTAGACACTGTTTCAGTTTAGAATATGTATCAAAAATCTTCTGTCCTTTCACCCTCAACCTTTTACCCAAACACGACACCCACTTTTTTTCTTTGTAATGGACTAGCAATGTACCCGTATATCCAATCTCGTTTTTTGTTACATTTTCTTTGTATTTTTTGTGTGATTTTTTTTTATAAAGTTTCCATTTTGTTGCTACGCCCCATTAAGCGTATAACAATAGCACGATGGACGATTGTTTCGGAGTGAAATTGGTGGCATCCCTAGGGATTTTCCCTACTTCATCCGATCGTGCTTGTGGTCATTTCATTTTTTTTAGCCTGCGTTTTACTCTTTGTTTCGTCTTGTTTCTTCTCGTGGGTGATCTATTACGGGAATTAGGAAGGACTGATAAGGAGGATTAAACGACTGCCCCCTTGTCATTCCACAAATTCATTAAATTGTTTTCTTGCCCAGCTTAATCTCTTCTGGTGCAGCAATGACCATTAAAACTTGACGCTAGATTAAGGCTAATTAACTGGGGACTCTGGAGATCGCGGGAAATCTGTTGATTTCGGAAGCACTTTTATGTGTTGGTGTATCCTGAATTTTGTTATTTTTATGATGTCCTACATTTTTAGAAATATCAAAATTAATATTTTTTTCCATAGGCTTTATGTGTTTTTTTGAAGAAGTAAACTTACCTGCATTGCATCGATGCTTGCAGTGATTGCCCATTGTTATAAAATACTTGTTATAAAACAAGGGGCTATAGTAGAATTTGATTCAAATAGGGTACAGTAGAATTCGTCTATTACGATACCGGATACAGCGATATTCCGAATATAACGATTTCCATAATAGTGTTCGGGTGGTCTGTTATCTTATGTGCAGTAATTTTGTTCGGATACAAGGATGTCGGATATAACGATAATCCGGACATATAGGGATCCAAATTATGAAACGAAAAATTATCCTTTCATTCGTCTATAACGATTTTCTGAAATTTTCTCCTTATTTTCTATTTGTATATTCATGTATAATGACAAAATAATTTACAATCTTAAAGTTGTGCTGGATTTTTATCTAAAATCTTATTATAATTTTATTTTACGAGTACTAAGAAACATTACTAATATACTAACTAAGTATTAAATTTAAGTCAAATTTAATAATTATATTTCTATATTTCACTACTGATATTTGTTAAAATTTTGAAATTTAGAAATAGGCTTACGCAAACTATAAACTATACAAATTTTAAAATTCATCTTATTTATTAAATAATTGTTTTCTCAATATTGGTATATACGAATAACAGTTTTGCCAATTTTAGATTGAAAAAAGTTTTAAATTTTTCTTTAATTTCCTTAATTTCCTTACCAAATTTACCTTTACCAAACCGTTTCATTAATTACTATTAGTAATATTTTCCCCCCAATAAAATTATTTAATAAATACATATTAAACAATAAATACTTGTTATAACATGTATGTACGTTTCATAAAAATGTCTTAGTTTATAATAAATCTTACTTGTATATGTGCAGATTAAAATGGAATAAATGTATAAGTATAGAAGTCTTGCATTTTCCAGATCAAACCATTGGTTAACGAATTATCTCTTCGTTGCTACTTTCTAACATATATGAAATTTATCGATAAGACCATATTTCAAGATCATAAATCTCCAGTTCAACCAAGCATTTTATGAAAACGTCATTGTTAGTATAACATTCGTTTAATTTTGTGAAATTTATTTTCGTTTCAGAATGGCATGGGAAAACTGAGAATACTTGAAAAAGGTATTCGTTTAGAAGGAGAAGCGGAATTCATTCAATCCTTGTATACAACGACGTTGGAATCTAGAAAAGTAAGGACAATTTTTATATAAGTTTCATTAAAGTTGATGACAAGTTTATTATTTGATAATTATTCCAGCTTGAAAACATTAAACCTTAAGTTCAACTAGCTATTTTTTTTTAATTCAGTCAAGTCAAGATATTGTCATTTTTAGAATATTGCAAATTCCCTTAAAAATAACTTCTTTACACAACAAGATAAGAAGTTGTTAGTCATAGTCCTAATTTTAATTTCTCAGTCTTCAAAATGGTCAGGAAAAATTGTCAAACTGGAAATGTCAGGGAAGTTAACGATTTCGTTTCTGTAGGGACCTTGTTCATGGTTCTCAGAAATGCAGGTCAATTGGAATGTGTTCATGTTTCCCCTTTAAAAAGGCGTTGAAATATACCTCGATAAATTCATTTCAGGAATAAAAAATGATCGGAAAATGTCTTGGACAGGCTTGTGTTGAGGCACGACATTATCTAATTAAACAGGAATAATTAGCTTCGGTCTCATCCTCTTGACTTTCCCATTATTTTTCTGAAATTCCAGGAATTTTATACCACAAAAGGCTCTTGAACAGAAAGCTTGTACAGTTGAAATCCAAAATACACCTCAAATTAGATTTAAAGACTTGTGTTGATCAAACCACAGATGTGATCTTCATAGTTTCTACTGAAAGAGACCCTACATACACGAAAATTTTAAGCATCCATCACCTTATGGTGTCACCGGTAGAAAGCTGCTAAAATACCATTGTTAAACTAGGGTTAATTATGTATTTCCTGTACCCTAAACACATCAGCACAGTTTTAAATCTGTAAAAACCATCTGAAATGTTGTAATACAATTAATCTCGTATCACTACAAGGTCCGTCCAGGAATAAAATCCCTGGCAGTCCATCAAAGGCGATTGGACGCTTATCTGTAAGCCCATTTGGTAAAAATGGCGTCGCTATCAGCGTCCAATGACGTTATTGCCTCTGCTGACCCATTCAGAAGGACCAATTGCAGGCGAGGGGCGACATCTGGTGTTATTCCAAGCAGAAGTTGCAACGAGGCATTTGGTTGGTTTTTCACTCCAAGTGATGCATTTGCTTGATTTTTAACCTCTTTTAAAGCACGCATCATTCGGCTCACTTGATTTTGCATGAAACCACTAAGACGCTCGTGCTGCATTCGCTCAAACGTACGTAATTAATTCGTTTGGGCTCAGCGCAAAATGACCCCTGGAAAGGAGAAACAAACTTGGAACGGAAAAATACTCGCCCCCAAATCACCCGGACCTTAAGCTCGAAATTAACCTCGGATTAAATTATTAAAGAGAAGCAAACAGCGTTTCCAACACGGTTTCTGAAATTTAATTCTACCTCCTTGATGCAGCTGCATGCAGTGAGGACTTTTGGACTAGTTAGGATTTTTGGACAAAACAGCTATATGGCTAGAAACTTATCATGTTTAGGTTTTCGCCATTGTATAGAACACATAAATAATTTCACGAAACTTGTAGACACGGTCACGGTTTTTATCTTGTGTCTTAGACGAAATATACAAATCGGACAAATTGTTTGAATTCAAAGACAGCCCCGGTCACAAATGATTTTTCTGTTAAATTTAAAACAGTGTGGCGTTTTATAGTCCTGGTCACGAATTCTAACTTGTCTTAGACGAAATAAAAATCGGACAAATTGTTTAAGTTTTACGACATTGGGTTTTAAAATTAACAATCAAAAATTATTAGGGCAGTTAATTAAGCTACCCCATATGCAAAATGTGTCTCAATCTAAATGCATTTGGAAATTCTTTTTTGCATATGGGACAGTCACGAATTTTGTCTTAGACGAAATAAAAATCGGTCAAATTAATTGTTTAAATTGGTTAAATTTAACTTGAGTAGCTCAGTCACGATGGATTTTAAGGTGAAAAATTAAAATTTATTTGTGTAATGTTCATGCAATGCAAAATATATTTTGCATATGGGTCCGGCCACAAATTCCATCTTGACTTAGTTGAAATATAAACCGGACAAATTGTTTAAATTCAAAAAGAGTAAACCTGTCATAATGGATTTAAAGTTAAAATCATAACTTATTTGTGAACTTAGATCCGGTCACGAATTTTATCTTGACTGCGACGAAATAAAAATCGAACAAATTCCAGGAAAGATTGCATGATGTATCCTTGTGCCCCAAGTGGACAAAATACGTGACCTCGTCAAATTTCAAGAGGATAAAAACATTTTTCAAACCAAAAATTAAATCCAAGGTAATGCATCCTAAAAGGCATATAAGTGAAGCGCCGTCACGATATGGCCACTGAACACGTGATGTAAATAAAACGCAACAAAAGTTGAAAAAAAGACGTCACTCGCACAGGTGCAGACACAAAGCAAGTTAAACAATTTGTCCGATTTTTATTTAGTCTAAGACAAGACAGAATTCGTGACCAGGATTATTATTCGCGAATCTACTGTATATCTATTTTCAAATCTCGACTGTCTATTTGTATATACATGTACTCGCGATATATATACATTGCATATGTTGCAAAGATAGAATCAGAATATGCTTTCACTGCTTCTGAAATAGATGGTCATGTGAAAGAATAGCAGTAAGGAAACAGTCTTTTCCTGAACGTTTTCTATTCGTCGCCATGAATTGTATCTTTTTTTTTTTGTTGAAATTTAATGCTGAATTATTGAAATTGTGGTCGGCTAATATCCAGACAGCCGCAAATTGCTCTTCTGCTAAATCTGCTAAAAGTCGCATTTTGCCAAATGCTCGCATTGTGTGGGGCCTTAACCTAAATGTGGTCTAGCCAAAACTTAATCAATAAGCATAACTTATTCAATTCGAGCACATGTTAAAAGTGCGTGCAAACCGAAAGATAAGCCCAAGAAATATTCAAATTGCTTTTAATGCTACATAATTCGCCTCCGTTCAAAAGCACTGTTGTGCAACGAGCTGAAAAGTACAAATTATTCATAGAACATATCCGATGCCGAGGATTTTTATTTAAATGGTAAGAATAATAGTACTCAAATTCACTTGTTAATTTACAGCGCGGAAACAGCATTGGGTTGATACAGGTGTTTAACAAATTTTGACCGACGAATTTATTAGCTTAATAAAACATGTTGACAAGCTTATTTCAGTGTACAGGGTGAGGCGAAAGTATGATCCTTATTATCACAGGGTCGGATTACAAAGACAGTCGAAGTTTTTACTCCTGTATACATGTATTGTATATGCAAACATGCAATACACACTTGCATGACAGGAAAGCTAGCCTGAATTCATACAGGGTGTCCGGAATTCTTTTGATGTCCAAAATGACACATACTCGATTTTTCTGCTACTATAAACCGTTGAAGATAGTCTAACAAATCAAATTATAAATCTGTATAG
>JAQGCC010006048.1:0-10717 GCA_034698905.1 Xestoiulus laeticollis
TAAAAGACGTTACAATATGTTCTCTGAAACAGTTGTGAATTGAATTTATCTCATAATTAAAATGGGTATAAAAATTGCGCCGTTTTATTGAAATAAACCTACTTAATACATGATTTAATTAACGTACAATGTTAACATTATGCTAACTTAAAGGGTGTCACAAAAGTATTTTGAATTATAGCTACAGGGTGTTGTGGAAGTCTGGTATTAAAACGAAAAAAAGAGCATATTTGTGCCCAAAAATTGTGTTTTTTTACGAAAAAAAATGTGTTTGTTAAATATAGCATTTCTTACTCAAAACTGTATGTGTTTTGAGATTTGAACGCACCTCAGACGCAAATGCAGATGCAAACGCAAAAATGAGCACATGTGAGCCAGATATAAAATTCAAGTTACCCGCATATGATGTCATAGCATCCAGCTTTAAAAACATCATTTCCGGTTTAAAATTCAAAAATTCAAATTTCCCGCATATGATGTCATAGCCGCTATCATGAAAAATGTCACTTTCGGTGTAAAATTCAAAAATTCAAATGCCCCGCACACGAAGCACCGCCCATTTTATGCCAGTTAGGTGTCCTATACTACTACTACGATTGCACTGCCGAGGCTGAGATTTCCTCAGCTTGTGACTGAGTGTCAGAACTTTGATTTAACGCCTTTCTTTGCTTCCTACTTGGGATGCACATCAGCCATGATTGTTGTGTCATGATAGTTTAGTATTAAGAGATAGGAGATATTTTGCACTGGAGTTGACGCTTCGTCGAACTCCCAGCCCACATAGCAAGCTGAATAAAAAAATGACGTCCAAGTGACGTCAATATATTTGGCTATTTTTCTGACGTCATTTTTTGGTCATTTTCTGACCGAAAAATTACCAATAAAAATGGTCTGAACATGATGTCATTTTTTGGTCCGTCTTCGGCCTGAAGACAAAATAAGACTACTCCAAAATTGGTATAATAATTAAAGACTTTTTTCAACATTTTTTAAAAAATTAATCGCCTATTGAAATGTAAAAAAAATGTCATTAGCGAGTTTCAGATGGTAGACCAGGACAAAAAGTCCGGACTCCCACCTGGGAATATCGAGACCGGGTGGGGGTTCGGCCAACCTGGCCCATCGACCGCTAGCTGACCCCAGTCAGCCAACAGTAAGGGGAAAACTCAAAAGTATGGGGCACTGTACTTCACCATTGGGTCGTCCTCTGTGGGCTCGTTAAGCGGAGCAGGACCCTGCTCGCAATCTAAAGACACACAACGCGTCATACCCAGTTCGAAACAATAACTCAAGAGTACAATAAAGTTAATATTAAAGGTTAATGTGGTCTACTGTATATTATTATTCCAAATCAACCATTTCATGAACAATTTAAAAATAATAAAAAATTCTAACCATTTTTATTGGAAAGCGACGATAACAGAGAAAGATTTTGCTCGGCTTCTCATTCATTAAAATCATGGACAGCCAACTCAAAGGTTGGCCTTTCTGCAATGCAAAAGTAATATCCACCACCCACATTAATGGCCTGACCTTGTTTCCTATAGGAGTCGCACTTCCTGTATATGTAAGACAGAAATATTCATTATAATTACGAACTATTCTAAAATCATCTGTATTGAGATATATTTTGGCAGTTACCTTTACTCAATTCCTTGCATAATACTATTTCTGGATGTAAAGCACCGATAATGGCATGGAAGGCACCAACTCGTGGCCAACACACATTTTCTAATTGTGGCAGGTTGTTTTTAATTGCATATCTATAAAACATGAATGAATCCTTTTGACAATTAATCACTTCATGCATTAATTGTGAAGGTATAGTTTTAATTGATTTTCATCCAATTAAAATATAGAAATGTGAACCTGTTGCTTGATGGTTTATTGTTGTAAAGAAATGCGCCTTCAGGAAAGAGAGTAATCCATTTAAAACTTCGCTTGTGGAATGCATATCGTAGATAATTTTTCAAACGACGTTGTTCTGAGAACTTTTCTCCCTTAAATAAGAAATATTCGAGCTCGTAGAACTATTTCAAAATTTAGTTTAATATACATATTATAACTAATATAAAATTTAAAAGTCGTTGATGCAAAATGCATGATATACAGGAGAGGATCCCAAAAACTAGGGGAAATGTATCCAGCAACATGTAAATGCTGAGCATAAATGTTTTTTTTTTGTTGAAAAATCACTCCAAAAACATAATATGTATACAATACATGTATATACGATGTCATACAAATGTAATATTATGTAATTAAATTACATATTATATTACAAAAATCAAAAGGTGCCAATGTTTGAGTTTTTTTAAAATAAACTGGGCGTGCATGATAGCCAAGGAAATGTATATATAGGTGGCAGCACTGAACAAAGACAAAGAAATTAAATCACATTAAAAAAGAAATTTTAGGTACAATAAGGTGTGGTAAATTATTTTATTGTTGGATGATAAAAATCATCCTTTTTCTATTGGATAAAAGCATTATCATTTTCATTAGTTTAAAAATAGTTAGAACTAAATCGGGTTTATCTAGTAACAATTAAAGCCAGTGAAAATCCAGATTTCATCAGAGAGTAAAAACTGATTTGTGTAATTCTGGGCAGTATAATTGAATGATTTCAGGCCAAACAAGGTTTGAACTTTAAGTAAACCTTAATATAGTGTTGATTTCGCTACATAATGTATTGTTTTGCATAGTTTAATTTGTATTTAAATAAATTGTCAGACAAACTTAAAGACAAGTAAATTTGTATACATTACAAGGATAAGCCTTTTTTTCTACATTATTTTTTTTTTTTAATTTAATTTTGGAAACTGTTGGGAACAAATAAAAATAAATCGTCTATTTGTTTAAATTTTTTGTTTTTGTTTAATAATGTATAAGTATATTCCATTGCATGGAAATAAGTCTGTACAGTTTACCAGACCCTCTATACAATTATAAACTTTACAGGCATATTTCCATAAAATGAAATATACATACATGTATACATAAACAAAAAAATTAAACAAATAATAGAATATTTATGCTAGGTCCTCGTACATTAAATTTGTTCTTATAACAGTTTCCAAAATTAAATTAAAAATGAATAATTTAGAAAAATGGCTTATTCTGGTATGCAACCCTCTTAAACAAAAACGATGCAACTTAATAAAAAAAAATCATTTAAAGTTAAATTCAGTGTATATGAAAATGCATCATATCGATTTCTAGGACAGTTTTTAAGATGTTTTCATTTGCAGTGTATGAATTTACCTTTTTTAAAAAGTAATCTCCGTGAATTATGGTGCAGAGGCCATAAGGTAGGAATCTTGCTCCAGACACCTGTATAAATATATTTCTTTCCAAAATGTCACTCTTGTGTTGAAAAACAGCTAAAAGTGTCTGTGAATCCACAAAGGATAAATGATTCGATATAATTAAACACTCATCATCATAACAAGAGTCAACATCCTCGCCAACCTCGTAATCTGAAACAACAAAATAAGAGTTAGCAAGATTTAAAAAGTAAGCTACTTTTAAAAGTTATAGTTTGCAAATTTCAGAATATATCGGCTGAAGACAGTTTTAAAACGCACATTCATATCCGGCAGTCCAACCTGATGGTGATATTAGGAAAGCAGTTAATTTATACAACTTTCCTTCAATATAATAGAAAAAATCTGGGCTTATTAAAACAATAGGTGAAAACAGTAAAATCCAGCCATAATAGTTTAGGCATGCAAATGCATGACTTTGAAAAATAAAAACAATTCTTAAAACAGATCGACAATAATTTAAGCACATTCTGTAAAGTTGAGACATGTTAGTGCTATAGAAGCTCGTAATTTGATGCAGGGCAGAGCTAGTATAACGTTCATAACATCTGTTATGAATGCTACGGTTATAACCGTATATATTGTAGTGAAAACACACCTGAATAATTCGATGTTATGTACACATCATCCTCATGCGTGACGCAGTCCTATGAGAAAAACTCAGACATTGAATGGGAATATGTTGTCAAAAATGGTAGGGAGAGCAGATGGTACTTAGTTCCACAGGGGCTGTCAATAAATGACATATATCACTCGATTTTGGCAGATTTTTGACCCCTTCCATGCCACGCTTATAGTCTCAAAAAATCAGACCACCCCCTCCCCCCAAATATGACGTTACAAAGCTTTGAACCCCTGGCCCCCCTCGAAAATTAGTTATTGTCATTGTAATCTGTATGTATAATTTGGCACTGCACTCTGATATTGCAGGAAAAAACATGTATTAAAATGAGGCAATGGAAAACTGAAATTTGCAAGAATATTTTGATCAAACTTATTTAAAGTAGCGCATTTTGATCGATTTTTTTGATCTGACGTCACATTTCTTCCCTTTCCACCCCCTCGTCACACATCGCCACAAATGCCTGACCCGGCCCTCTCCCCCCTATAGTACTGCGTGACGTTAATTATGGACGGCCCCCTATTGGTCCGCAATGGACTACAGTGAAAGCTGTATATAGCGTACTCGCTTGGGACCGAGCCATGGGGTATGTAATTTAGAGGGATCTGCTATATGGAGGTTCAGCAAAAGCGATGACCATACACCCTTGGGTAAATGAACATGTACAATTGTACACATGTACATTCTACTGAATTGTACATTTAAAGATTTGTGTAAGGCTATTAATACATGGATTGATTAAATTAATTTTTAAATGTGTAATTTAAAAAGCTATTTTTAAATGTGTTGTGCAGGTGTACATGTAGGGGCTCCATATCCCTTTTCTAAATGTCAGCATGCATTCGCTTACGACGCTTAAGCTAATGAAGGGCTAATGTGGTGCACACTACATTTGGCATAACTATAGCATAACCATTGAAATTTACATGGGCCTAGCGTGACGCAGTTTTGGATTTACCACTCCTATTGTGTCACATTTCACCAATTATTGCATTGGCGAATGCTCTTCAAGTACGCTATATATACACAGATATATATTTTTAATATTTTTTTATATATTTAATATATTTTTTATATATTTTAATATATATTTATTTTATGGTTTATACAGTGTATATGTATATGTATACAGTATATATATACATATTCATATACATACACAAACGTATACATATACATATACATACTGTATAAACCAAAATTGGGGAACATGTTACAACATGCAAATTATGATTGGGGCTAGTTCTATCATAAATAAACATGCAGGTTTTGGGAAAGTTAACAGAATTTTGATAAAAACAACTTGTTCTGATTAAGCTTATATGATGCAGCAATGATTTCAATGATTCCAAAATGTCAATCCTAACTCCGACTATGAAAAATAAATCATATATAGAGAAATAGTTGCTGTGCCAAAGAGATCTCAACCAGGCATGCAAAATAGGATAATGAAAGGGAAGTACTGTTATTGGAAGTACACAGGGTGTAGATCGTGTTTGAAACCAAGAGATCACATGCAGGTGCAACTTCGCCCTTGAAACACATTGTGAGACATTGAGTGTAAGACAGGTCAAGATCCAGGAGAGAAAAAAGCTGTGAAGTGGAAATTTTGATCAAGTAACGAAAATTTTAATTAAGCAGAAAAAAGCGTACAAGAACGAAGTTCGATAATTTTATCGTGTTAACTAGACAAGAATTCATGTTATGAAACAACTCCTTCACATTATCCACGCGTGTTTTTAAGTCCCTGTACGCCTTTAAGGTCGAATCGATGTTTAATGAAAAATTTTGTTTTTGTAAAATTCAAAATTCTCGAGAAACTTTGATGACAAAGCAAGAAGGAACTACACTTATCAGTATCGAAGTATAAATGTCACTCTTACCGATGACGTAGTCAGCCAATGGGTTGAACGTGGGGAAGTACTGGTATTTCACAAGATAATCTGGCACAATTTTTCCCAAATACGATGAGAAATTGTATTAGTCGAAACGAGTATCCCCGCTGAAGTGTGGTACAGTTGATGAAAAAGTTTAGAGTGAAAAAAGTTTAAAAAATGCTTCGTTAGTATAAAGCTGAAAATACTTCTTACATAATGTACATGTACTGTATAATACATCTCAAGCATAAAGTTGAGATGTAGAAGTGCAGCATGTGGGTCATGCCATAACTGCTCCAGAAATCAAGACAGGACTGCCTCTCCTCTATGCACTTGAAAATTAGCAAAAATCCCAAAACAATAAAAATTAAAACTTCAGAAATTCTGCAAAAATGCGGTTAGGCCACTAAGATTAATTAGTGCAGGGGTCAACGTTAAAGAAAAATGTTGAAAGGTCTCTAAGGCCAAATGCAGAATCGAAAATTAAAGAAATTTGCATAATTACATTTTGGTGTTTTATCAAGAAAATGAATTTTGACCCCAATTAAATTAATAAAATTAAAGTTTTGGCAAATTGCCAAAAATTGACCTGTTCATTAACATTTGATTTTATGTTACTAATTTTGCCTGGAATGCGGTCTCATACACATCTGAACCTTTCTAAGCGAGAAAAATACTGTCTCTGTTCTGGTAACAAAAATTGTCACTTATTATGGCCCATGAACAGTTTTCTCCTAACGTTATTACTTTTTAAGCTATTTCACTTCTAGTGACGAGATAAAAATGTTTTAATTTGTCTCACCCCGAGGTACATTGAAACTTGGACCGGGCTACACTGAAGTAAGTTGAGCATAAGGGTAACTGCCTGAAAAATTTTCCAAAAAAGCAAGCTGATCGAACGTTGATGTAAACTAATGTTTTGAAATTACAAGAATCAAACTCGGCTAAATAGGTAGATTAAAATGTCAGAAGATTTTGGCAACACCGTGTTAATTAAAGCTTTACTTTTTTACAGTATGGTACGTAACATTAAGTGTTAAATTGACAGGGCTCTAGCCTGAGCGCCCAGCGAGAAAAAATGGCAATGTATATATTTGATCAAGGAAATTGCTTTGTTAAATTTCCTTGAATTTTATTTTATTTGAAATTTGAATTTTATCATTTTTTGTGTTAAATGCCATTATTGAAGAGATGGCCACAGGACTAACACCATCAGGACTAAACACAACTAAATGCCTGAAAAAGTACTTCGAATCCTATAAAGGTCTGCTAACGACAGTGTTTTGGCACAAAATATTACAAAGTATTGACAACAAAAATGTCATACAATGTAAAGGAATATCCGTTGATGTTGAGACTGCACTTATAAGAGACTTAGTGGAAGAAATGCAGAACTTGCATGACATTTGGGAAACTGTTGTTCAAGAGGCTAAGGCAGTTGCTAAAGTAGGAGTTCTGCAATCTGAATTCCTTAAAAACCAAAAAACTACTAAAGAGCCTGAACACCATTTCAAAACTTCTGTGGTTTATCCAGTGTTAGATTTTATTATTAATGACTTAGTCAAGATTTGAAGCAGCAAATTTCTTATGTGAATTATTCTCACATATTTTGAATTTCCAAAACCTAGATGTAAGTGAACTCACCTCAAAAACAGCAAAACTTGTGGAAACATATGAAAATGATTTGTCAAAAAACTTATTGCAGGAAATCCTTCACCTTAAAAGTATTTATAAAACAGTTTTCAGCTGTGAGAAAAGCCCTTTTAGGCTTCTGAATGAAATTTACAACAAAAACCAGCAACGTATATTTCTCAATATCTGCCTTTCCATTAAACTGTTTTGAACAGTACCAGTTACTGTAGCTTCAGCTGAAAGATCTTTCAGTAGGATGGCAAATTTATTAAAAACATGGCAAAGAAGCACTACTAGTCAAGAACAATTTGTGCAATTTTGTGCATCGAAAATGAACTAGCTAAGAATGTTGATTTCACTAGTGTTATTGATAAATTTGCATTAACCAAAGCTAAAAAATATACTTGAAGATAATTTGTGATATTATTGTAACTTTGAAAGGCCCTCTGCAAAGAAAGTTAAGTCTTCTACCAGCCATCAAGGTAAGTGTATTTATGGGAAATTATCTTTCCCTACTTTAATTCTTAGAGTTAAGTTTTAATTCAGAATTTAGAGTTAGGGCCGTTTGTCTTGGACCTAGGTTAGACAAACTGTTGGACTTGGTATCTCCTGTTAGCACGACATGTAGTTGAGATCCCCAGTATTGCGTATATTTAAATTCTTGTACTTTATTGTGGATATCACTTGTCATTTTGTGACAAAAGAAGACACTTCCTTTGAGGTCTTATCAAAGAGGTCCTGGAAAGGCCTAAAAGGATCTTTCCCTTAATTGGGCTCATTTCCAAATATATTATAATTATAACCCAAATCACCATTACTGTGAGTGTGACTCATATTTGTCCTTGCTACAAGAGTACATTTACAATTAGTGTTTCCCCGTTGGGAGACTAGCTGGGAGTGGGAGTAGTGATTTCTGTGAAAATGGGATGAAGACAATCTTCTACACTTATCTTCATCACATTTCATCGTTAATGGTAAGTTTTTTTTTAAAAAAATGACACGCTCGCCCATCACAAATTTGTTTTAAAATGCGTTAATTTGTGAAATTTTTACCCTAATCCTCGATTTTCGTTAATTCATTAAAAAAGTTATCCTGTAAACTATCCACACCAAAGAATGATGCTTAATTCCTCTTTAAATGCTTGCCCATCTGGAATTGGTATTTGCAAAATTTTTACCTCCTAATCCTCGATTTTCGTTAATTCATTAATGGCTCTTAATTCCCCTTTAAACGTTACAATTAATCTTTAAAACTTTTTTAATTAATTAACAAAAAACGAACATTAGGAGGTAAAAATTTCATACAAATTTCATTAAAAAAGTTTACTGTAAACATGTTAACTATAAAACCTTTTTAATAAATTTACGAAAATCAAGGATTAGGAGGTAAAAATTTCATATCAAAATTTTGAAATTTTATTATTTTTGTTTTTCGCCCCGTGTGCAATGACGTCCATTTTAGAATATGTGATTTTACCAGCAATTTACCCAGAGAGACAAATATGAAATAAAATACATAAGTGTTCTTCTTTGAGAATAAATGTTGACATCTTCCTGAAATATCCACAATAAGAATAAACTCCGAATAAAATCAATTTTAAAGAACACAATTTTAATCCATAACAGTTACTTTATAAAAGTCTTTAAAATATATATATGTATATATAATAAAATAGCTCACCACATAATATCCTTATGAGAAACAGTCTACTAACTTCGTAAACTGATATTTTAGTTTTTAGGCTGCCAATGAAGCTTTGATTTTTTCGAAGACTTGATGACTCAGTCATGAAGTTTGGACTCACTTCATCTTTACTAAATTAGGGCCCATGCCTTACACTTGGAATATAAAGCTAAAACGGCCACATACAAGAGAAGGCCCAGGAGAGCAGCCAATATTGCAATAACGCTGCCACTATTAAGCCAATATTGTAGATAATTATCCAGTGGGTTGAACAACTTACCTCCTTGGCAGTCGCCAAGGGTACACTGTGTGCTGAAGATGATACAGGAAATGAGTCTGTGCGATAATATTCATCCAAAATGTGTTCTTTTTCTATGAAGCGATCGTATAGCCACTTTGTCAACTCTGTGGAGTCAGTAGACAATTCCTGGATAGGAAATCTGCGATAATGTATAAACACTTTGCACGGCTTTCCTAGCATGAGCATTAGAGACCCTAAGCCAATAGGTTTGCCTTTTGGATATCCAATGGTGACATCTATAATCCATTTTAATGGTTTAATGTTTTGATCTGCAAAAAAAAAAAAAAAAACAATTATAGAGTTTAACTAATAGAACAATTTTAAGCAGCAAGGGAAGTTAGATGTTAGGATATTCGAGGTATTCCTAGGAATTATAATTTGCAATCCTCTAACAATTAAACTTAGAATTAATGTTGGAAAAAAAAATAACAAATAGTAAAAACTATCTATTTAGAAAATATATTTTGGATTAAACTTTCACCAATGAAACAACCAATTTACTAATAATGTTATTACGAATTTACAACATAATTAAAAAGTGTAAATTTATCAAAAATGACAGAAATGTTGCGATTCGGGACCCAAAGAGTCAGACAAAGATTTGCCATATTTTGGAGAGGATTGTAACACCCTGTATGAGGTAATCCTGGCTCAGTCTGGACTGTCAACATGAAGAGGCTTGAAGCTTCCTTCAATAAAAACGGACAGCACCAGTTCGAACAACAATAAATCAGAGCAGATGGTGACCTCATCAACCTTGACATTTGAAGTTGCACCAAACCCAGTAGGGGGCAATCAAATAATCTCATCTGGGTTCACATCAACATTGATATTTGAAGAAGCACTAAATCCAGCAGTAGGAGCACAGTATAAGGGGTAAACCAGTAGGAACGCTTCATGCCGGCACCTTTGAAGTTGCTAGTCTCAAGTTGCACAGAAGCGCCACTGCGGCTAATAAGGGCAGTGCGGCATGTGCGCACAGTATATCGAGTCCTGGAATCCAGTTTGCCATTGAACTGGCGTATAACGAAGGATGTAGTATTTATATAAATACATTGGCGTAACTAGAGGGGGCCAGGGTGGGCCAGGCCCACAAAAGCAAGCTAACTGGCCCCCCCTAGAAAAAAAATAAAAAGGTCTTTTATGCTTTTGGCAATACACTTGTGGATTTACACATTTTTTAACTTTTTTTTTACATACAATAGCCTCCATATACAATAGGCCCTCAATGGACACCTCTTCTTTCTTGTGAGGAAAGGGGACGGATCCTTTGAG
>JAQGCC010006049.1:0-10714 GCA_034698905.1 Xestoiulus laeticollis
ACGTGATCCCCTTGGAACGAGAAGGGCACAATCTTCGGTGCTACTGGAACAGGGAAACATTACCATTAACGTCGAGTACGGTAGCATGGCGGCCAACTCCCGCTTTGTTTGCAGCCAGACATGTGTAGGTGCCCGAATGGTGTGGAGAAAGGGACTTTATGGACAGAATACTGGACAGGCCGTCCACTTCATGAATCGAAACGGTGTCATCCACCTTAACAGGCGCGTTATCGCGTAACCAAGAAAAGACAATTGGCGGATCGCCTTCCTGTAATCCACACACCACTCTAGCAGGGGAACCTTCAGAATGCATTTCCCCAGCAAAACGAAATGGCACGATCTTGGGGAAAACTGAAAAAAAATCGGTTTGGAATTATGATGAGTTGGACCCAGCAAAAAATATTACCGCGGACCAAAAGTAGAGCCGTGTATGAGACCATTCCCGCTATATTTCGCACGATGCAAGTGTAGTTGCCAGAGTGCTGAGAGCCCACATTCTCGATGCTAAGGGAATCTGTGTGGTCGTCAAACTTTCTGTTGACTACTCCTAGGCTTACAGGAATGGCCAATCCGTCTTTCAGCCATTTAAAGCTGACAGGAATATCACCTTGGCTTATAGCACAAGTAACATGAGCTCGCATCCCCTTGTAAAATTGGTCGTCGAGAAATGCAAATGGGATTATCTTGGGAGGAACTGAAAAGGAAGGCAAACAAAAAAATTTGTTTACCGTTAACAGATAAATCCGCAGTGTATGTTGCCGTGGCAGCACGATTAGATGCCACACAAGTGTATTTTCCGTTATGGCCAGGGGTGATGCTGCTTATGGTCAAAATGCTTGAAAATTCATCGAGAACTCTCACTAATACTCCAAGTTGAGGACTAATTAGTTTTCCATCTTTGAGCCAAGTTATTTTAAGAGGTAAATCCCCTTCGCTTACAACGCATTGGAGTCGGGCGCGCATGCCCTCACGTAGAAGCTCGTCTTGAAATTCAAAGGGAACAATTTTTGGAGGAACTGCAAGGCAATTAATGGAAGCCTTTACGTTAAGCTGTAACTACAACTTCAACTCATGTCATTATTCAAGAGCATTGATAATAAGCATACAAGTATTAATTATCATTTGAATAGTCTAAGAATTAAGACATTAAAATGCTAGTTACCCATGATTTGCACATTTAAAACAGCTTCAGCACTTTGGCCTAAATTATTGTCAGCCATACATGTGTAGGCTCCTGAGTCTGCCATCTTATTAACGTCAGTAATTATCAATGAGTTATTTTCAGAGAAATGATGACGAACCATTGAAGGAAGAATTATCCCATCTATTAAAATTTTAAATTAAAGCTACAGTATGAACACTACTATTATGAGACTATTGAGCATGAGTATTGTGAAATACTACCTTTTTCCCATGTAATTCTTTCAATTGGGTAACCAAAAACTGGACAGTTCAACATAACAAAGCTCCCAGAAACGCCTAAAACTTCGTTCACATTACGACTGCCTAAAGGACCTAATTAAAAGAAAAATGTTTCTGCATTATACTAAAATGTTTTAAATTTCATAAAAACTACAGTATGCTTTAATGAAAATCGCAATAACATACCAGGTACATTAATTCTGTTGTAATGTATTGTTCTACCAGCATTATTTTCAGCAACACAGCTGTACAATCCACCATCTTCCACGCTCAATTCCTTAATTTTAAGCGAGCTAACAATTTGGCCGTCCATATGAACATCAGAAGAGATATAAATCTTGGAACTGTGGACAAGAGGCATGCTATCCAAATGCCATGAGATTGATGGTGGTGGAATTCCCACAGCCGCACATTTTAGAGAAATGTGACGTCCAGAGTCTATGATACTTTCTTCAAATTTTTCAACAATCTGAGGTGGGATTTCTAAAATGCAAAAAAGTAGTTTAATAAAAACATATATTTAGCACATATTTATGTTAACCTCACCAGAAAATCGTAGCTCTGCTGTAGCTTGCACCATTTTCAAATTGCTGCTAACAAAACACTGATAAATTCCACGGTGAACCATTTCCACGTTTTGAAGTACTAATTCGTTTTCTAATGCGTTATCCATCTTTACTCCATTGTGAAACCAGGCAATCGAGGTGAAAGGGCGTCCTGATACCTCACATTTGAACATAACCTTTTCTGACAACCTTGCAACCTGAACAGATGGTTGTACCGATGCCGATAACTCTTCTGCATTAAACAATTAATATTTTTTATATTAGGGTACTGCAAACTAGCAGTCTATAATTAGCATGGTTAGGTCTATTATTCAATGTATTCGAACCAGTGACTATTAGCGTAATATCTCGATGCGTCTTGCCAAACTCGTTACTGACTTCACAGACGTAGATTCCATCGTCAGTAAAATCAACATTTTTGATGATCAAAGCGCTCTTGGTTTGGATAACTCGATTGTCGTTTGCCAGAGAAATGAGCTGATTTCTTGACGATTTTTTGTGCCAACTATAATTTTAACATTAAATGTCTTTCGATTTTTAGTTTAAAAAGATTCGTAAATCACCAATAAAATTAATTAATTTTATTTTTCATCTACTAACTTCACTGTGGGAAGAGGATTCCCTTGGACAACACATGCCAAACCAGCGACTTGACCCCTAACTGCTGTTACTGCCAAAATTCCCTCCAAGATTCTCGGCTGAATGGAACCTCGTGATTCTGAATTCAAGATATCAATAATAAATTACACTGAAATGCTAGAAATATTTTTAAATGTCTATAACTAACTGACTAGAAATTTACCTGTAACAAATAACTGTCCGGAATTTGAGTTAACTTTGCCTGCCCCTGTAAGCCGATTAACAGTCTTGCATTTATACCGTGATCCACCTTCACCTTTTGATACATCATGAACGTGTAATTCTCCAGTTGGCATCATAATGTATTTGCCGGAGTCGCCTTTCAAAATTGAAATTTTTTAATTATATTTTAGCAGATACATATAACAATGGTTGCGACATCGCATACCTTCTTCTAGCGTATTCTGAATAAGAAGATTGTCGTTTTTCACCCAGGAATCGACGGTTAGATAATCGGCTAACACAGATGGAATGTGGCATTTAAACAAGGCCGTGCTGCCTTCCATTGCATACGCATCATAAACCTGGGCATCTTGATTCTGCTGAACGACTAATAAATTCCAGAAATTCAGGTTATCCATTTTAAAATGTTTTGCATTAACAAAGTAAGGGTGCAGGTGAACCAACCTCCTTTGACAGCAATGTCGGCACTGCGAATGGTACCAACGTTGTTGGTTGCCAAGCAGCGATAAGCGGTGGCATGAACGTCAGGGCGAAAATTATGTGGTTCGAAAGAGTGGAACACAAGCTTGCCATCATGAGTAACATGTCGCAACTTTGGAACATTTGTCGCATTACTGCCGTCCATTACAATCCACGATACGATGGGCTGAGGGTTCCCAGTTGCAATGCATTCAATAGTGGCGCCTTTGGTATTCAGAAATTCAACTGGTGTCCCGGGTTCTTTCAAAAACCGCAAATTCGGAAGGTCGGATGAACCAGCTGTCCATGAAATAACAAAAAAATAATTCCTAGTGACAGCAATGGCAACAACTCAGGATGATAATTAAACTATTGTATAAGCTTATCTAATTTGAAGCATAAACTTCTTTTACTTTACATCTAGCAGTACAATTTTGTGATAGTCAAGTATGCATTTTAGTAAATGACACGATGCCCAAATTTAAATTATGCAATTATTTCACAAAATGTTGTGATTAGAAGCTTACGAGCTTACCGCAGCATGTTGGCTACGTAAATTAGCATTTCAATTTTTAATTAAAATCTCAATCTGTACCGATTAAGCATAGCAGACATGACAAAGCAAACAGGTCTACGTTTTGTCTCACCCTGTACACACATCTGTCAAATGCAAAAAAACGATTACCTTTATTAGTTCGCAATGCCAGCGCAACTAAAATTATGATCCACATTATCCCTGGTGGATAATGATGCATGCTTATGCAGCAATCGGTTTAAAATATCCTGATTAATGAAGTTTGAATAATAAAGTAACTTCACAAAAGCTCACGGTTGGATAGCAGACGATAAGAGCACGTGTAGAGAGAGGGAGGAGGAGGGGGGGGGGTGGTATTTAAAAATACAGGGTGTCATGGAATTTCATAAAACCCAACAAATTCAGATTTGCAAATATCAAGCCTGCATTGCTAAATTAAATAACCAATATTGTTATCTAGAAACGCTAACCTGTTCCGAAGCCTTAAATCCGATATTATATACTTGTTGTGTTACTTACAATATCAGAATAGAAATCGCTAGTGTTAGAACAAATTCCTGTCAAAATAAAGAAAATTAGTGAAAGAAAATTTCCAGTATTCCTTAAATTATATTATAGCATGAAATAGAAAATAAAAGCTAAGAGAAAGCTGCATTGAAGAGGAAAAGATTTACCCCTTAAAAGTTGGCAATCACACATAGCACAATTGCCCACTTTTTCAAGAATTTTTTCAGGGATAGAAAAATTGCAGAAGCCGTATAATCAAGAAATAAATAAAGTCAGTGCAGAAACATTTATTTTAAGCAGGATAAGCGTTTCACGTAAGTACAAGTAAGAAATGCGTTGCATGCATAACACTAAATATTAATTAAAAAGGTAAAAAAATGAGCAAACCGTAAACTTATAAATGTTCACGTTATGCTAATGGATTAAATATTCGGAAAAGTTAACATCGAGAGTTGGTTCGAGAATCAGTCCATGAGTAATCTAAAAACGAGATAAGGTTTGATTCAAATAATATTCCGCAATATTCAAATAGTGACTTTAGAACAATCATTGTCAACTTACCGTTCGTAACCGACTTAATTATGGTTCATCTTAATGGCCTGAAATATTAAAAAGAGAATAGTGAGATACGAGCAATTTCACGCAAATGTATTTTAATAGAAGCTTACATCGTGCGGATAACACGGCGGGAAATGCATGTCGCTAGGGTCAGGTGGATTTGGAAACACAAAAGTGGTTTCCGAAGTATGTTGCCCAGGCATAAATCCGCTGAAGAAAACAGACGAGTGACTTTTAAATCGAGTTATGCTTACAATTTATAAAACTATCGTAAGCTATTCTCAATTAGTACCCAGATGCAAAAAATTGCGGATTCATCGGTGCGTTGATGGAATTCTGGAATCCTTCCATTCTCGGAGGTGGAAGTGGCGGCGCTAAAATAGCAAGAATAGAACAATGAAAGCTATACTTAAAGGTTCCAATAAAAAAATATTACGTGCATAAACATGATTTAATGAAATACCCATATGCCTTCTCCCCGGAGTCATCATGTGCTGATTGGCCAATTGGAAAGTGGCATAAGGTGCCAAATCTTCATCTAATTAAAACAACACGAAAATAAGCAGAAGATAAGTTAATTAAAACGCAAATAAAGCGGGAGCAATATATTTTTTAAATAAAATAGTAAAAAACGAAAACCAACCTTGTCGAGACTGACGTCCACCAGCTTTTTTCAGAGTCCCTCGCTGCATGTATGCAAAGCTTTCGCTACTGTTACCTCTCCTCAGCGTCCCACTAGCTGCCGACAAACGATTGCCTAACGACACGATAAAGTTTGACACATAATATGAATAATAGTATTTTAAAATATTATTAACAACTGAAAATAAATCGCGTATCTTACCATCAACTGTTTCCACGAGCTGTTCGCGTCCTTTAAACTTGATGTAGAAGCAGGAAATGGCAAGAATCGCAAGCAGAATGATGACGGTGCATGTGATCGGGACTACGACGTAAAAGTTGAGATAAGAAAGCAAGTTGTCCACGGGGTCGCTCGAAGAATCCGATAACAGGTCCGGTGGGATCGTGGCTAAAATATTGCAAGCGTAAAGTATGGAAACATTTTCGTATAAAATTGCCAGAAGGAGAAAGACTGATCCCAATACCTCCAGACATGGTCATTGTGGCGAAATTATACTCTGCGACCGAAGATCCAGCACTGTTGTGTGCCGTCATCCGCAGGCCGTACCAAGTCCCAGGCTTCAAACCAGGAATAACCAGTCGTCGTTGTTCCGGTTTGATGTTGTTTGACAAGGACGTCCATTCGCTAGATGATTTCGGGCAATATTCGACGATGTAGTAAAGGATAGGGCATCCGTTGCTTTTCCACGTGTTTAGATACAGTGAAGCCGAATTTGACATTTCTTCGATCAAATCAGCCTTGTTGGGTGCGACTGGAACTATTTATTCAAGAAAACGGATAATTAAAATGTGATTGGTATGACCAAACCATTTTTGGTAGAAATATCAAGCAGCATACAGATTGTAAAAGGAAGCAATGTGATCACCAGAACCATTAGTCGACATCATAAAAACTTCGGACGGAGCTCCGATTCCGATTTTATTGAAAGCAGTCATGTAAATTTCGTAGCGAGTGCCACAGTCCAAGTTGCTCAGTTGATAACTACGCATATCAGACCCGAGCGTCGTCTCTTTCCAATCGCCGACATCTCTTCGTGTGTACAAAACGTAGCCTTAAAGTGATCAAGAAATTACGATTTCAAATCTATTGGACCTTTGTCGAAATGCGATCCTTAAATTTAGTTAGAAATAAGAAATGCATAATAATTTAAAAATCCGACAGTTACCTTTGATTCTAGACATTTTACTGGAAGGGATTGTCCACTGAAACTTCATGGAGTCAGACGTAACAGTTATAATTTCGAGAATGGGCGCAGAAGGAGGCGCTATAAAAGATGTTGGGTGAACGATAGCAAAATCGATAATAAACAAAACGATAAATGCAAATTGATGTTAAAATGCGAACCGAGAACAATGATGGAATATGTAATCTTGTCACGTCCAAAGTCATTTTCTACGCTGCAGCTAAAATCGCCAGCATCCTCCTCTTGGATGTCGCTGATGGACAGAGATCCGTCTCCTAAAATCTTTGCTTTTGAGATCGTGTCTATAGTCTTTTCACTGTAATCAGATAATGTATTTGAAGGTTTCGTAAAAATAGTAATGTATCAAATCAATCAGTGTGCACACTTACTTCAATGTCCACTTTTTCTGCGGTTCTGGCAGGCCAACCGCATGGCAAGGTAGCGTAACAGTCGACTTCCATGCCGTGATGATTTTTTCGTCAAAAGATACTACCTTGGCAGCAACTGGAACGAAAACACATCAGCAGTTGTTCAAGTGCATAATTATATTGAGAAATGAATTTGAATAAACATTGAATTAAAAAAATGTTCTTATAGTTTCAATTAATTCTTGAGAGAAATATACAATTAGAAATAATCCTTCATCGGTAAATTTGTTGAATTTTTTTACGACCAAACTAATTTATTATCGTTAATATTATATTTTAAACTATTAACTGGAAATTGGTAACCTAATATTAGTTATTTTCAGAACTGATATTAGTACGAAACAATCACGAATAAATTGACAAATGCTAACTTTTGCATGCAGCTTCGTGATATTGGAAGAAACGTTGCTAAGGAATAACCTGTAGGACCACTTGGACTTTGTTTGACGATTCTCGAAGGGCTTCCTTCACCTGTCATTGTTAAGGCTGTTACCCAAAACTCGTACGGTTTTCCCTTTTTCAAACCAGTCACTTCGTAACTATTTTCTCGAGCAGGCGTTGAATGAGAACCGGCATCCTAAAAAAATCTCAAAAATTCGAATAAGCTAGTTGTACTTTATATGCAAAAAATGCAACTCATCGAACTGAAAAAATATCCAATGCAAGTTTGAAGTATTATACAATACCTTCTCTTCTTTGGCATTTTTCCAATAAACTGTAAAAGATCTTAGCACTCCATTGGGGCTATCTGGACATCTCCACGCAACCATCACGGAATCATCTGAAGTGGCTACAGCTTTGACATCCACGGGAGAGCCGGGTACTTTAAATTTAGGGAATTTATATAACATTTCAAATGCATCAACAAAAAAAAACAAAGTAATGCATTGGAGTTGAGAAGAAATTTGAAAAATGCAACGAACCATCATCCATGGTTTTACAGAAAATGGGTCCACTTCGTGGTCCTTCTCCAGCTTTTGTCATAGCCATTACTTGGACACTGTAATTGCTAAATTTTTCCAATTTGGAAATGGTCATTGATGTGGGCAAAGAAATATTGAAATTTTCGGCAACATCCTCTGAAAAAAATCAATTAATAATATGATCACACTGTTGAAATACAAAAATAGACAAATCGAGAAATAAACTTAAAACACAGAGATATCGTTCAGGGAACTTTTTTCCATATATTTTTTCAGGTTTCATACTTGGACTTACCGAACCAATCTGATGCCGGTTTGTAAACTACTTTGTACCCTCTAAGAATGCCGTTAACCGAGTCCATCGAAGGTGCCGTCCAAGTAACGTGAACGCTCTGGGATGTCAGAGTAGTGCACCTAACCTCTGTTGGGGCAAGGCTAGGAGCTAGAAAATGAACTCAAAATTAAAGCAAATTTTTTACACAAAATAAAAACACTTCATGTTAATGCCACCTACCGCCTTCAGAAGTCATCACAATGACTGCTTCTGATTCAGGCCCTTTTCCTTGGCTGTTATAAGCTTGAACAACAACAGCGTATTTCGTAAATTGTTTCAGTCCACCAATTTGCACAAACATATTATTTGCCTTGGGATCTTGCGTTAAGAGCGTTTTGAATAAGTATGGGTCCTCCGTATCGACTTCTTTATAGCCAACATAATATCCTTGTATTTTTCCATTCCACTGCGTCTCTGGCGGAGCCTGATAACACACATTTTAAAATCGATAAAAGGCATTTATCATAGCAGTGACTTTCAAGCTGGATTAAATTTACCTTCCATAAAACTTTGAACGTCTCTGTGTTCACAGGCTCAACGTGCACATTTAGAGGGGGAGCAGAAGGAACTTGAAAAAAACTTACAACTCATTCAAGACAACTGCTAAAAAATTTCATCGAAGCTGATTATTTTTGCAACTCACCATCATCATTAGTCGTGATTTGTAAAATAGCTGAAGCTTGACTGCGGCCCTGTTTATTTTCAGCAAACAAGCGAAACAAATAATGGGTTGCAGGTGTTAAATGGCTCACGATGCTATTGGTCGGCTCCCCATTTACAGTTTCCATATTGATCGCAGAGTCCCATGAATCTTGAAGAATGAAAATTCGAGAATGAAAATGGCGTTGCAGGTTCAATAAACAAGTTTATCAACCAGAGTGTACCTTGAGAATCTTTGTATTGTATTATGTACTTCTTTATCAGATCATTGCCATCAAAAGGTGAAGTCCATTCGATCTCAACAGTCCTGCTTCCAAGCGAGCTTATTTTTGGGTTAGCAGGAGGTTCTGGCAAGCCTTTAATCATTGAATAATTGAGGAAGTAATCAATAACATAATTTAAAAACAGGTGCATGCTAAAATTTAAGGTGAAACGATACCTTTCACTGTTAATTGAATGGCCGTTTTGTTGCTGCCATACGAGTTTTCCGCAAGGCAGACATAATTGCCATGATCTTCTCTTGAAATTTTGCTAATCTGCAAATTCGATAGAGCATTTGAAGCTGTATTTGTTGTCTGAACTGTGTGCCTATTTATAACGAAATGTATACATTTTAAGAGAACTGCCATTTAATTAATTTATACATTTGGTATATTTCAAAAATGTTTCTAACTTTGAATGGACCTCTTGTAAAACCCTGCCATCTTTATACCACACTATTTTAATGGGTGTGTCTCCTTGGACGTTGCACTGTAACTGAGCTTCTGTTCCAATTGTCGCATTGATAATCTTTATCATTTGATTAAAAAATGGAGGAGCTAATGGAGGAGAAATAACATTGTTTTATCGATAAATTTATTTGTAGATTATGTATGAAATCTTACTGTATAAATTCTAAAACATTTGAGCAATAAGGGATATTCAATGTTCAAACCATGTATTCCAACTTTAACCACTGCACTGAGGCCTTCTCCAACTCCATTTGATGCTTGACAAAAATAGTAACCTTCGTCTACAAAATTCAAATTTTTCAGAAGTAAGGATCCATTTTGAAGAATTTTGAACTTTTCACCATCAAATAACTGCTTGCGGACGTCACTATGTGTTTTGTCTAAAATAATAGAACGATCAGGTTAACTAGTTTCATCATCCAACTAATGCGTCGACTGGTACATATGTAATGCCTTTTAAAATGTAAAAAACAAGCATATCGACTTGACAAACCTTTTGCTGTTGTCCAGGCAATTGTAGGTTTCGGAAACCCCTCAGTATAGCAATTTAACATAACATCGCTACCTTTAATTGCTGCGGAATTTTTTGGTTCACTAATCCAGCGAGGGGGCACTAATTGTTTCAATTAAAATATAGTAATTAGTATTCTATAGCTACAATAAATGTAAAAATTGGTTTGCAGTAGTAAACGATCAATAATAAGTTTTAATTTAATTAATGCTCCAAATAACCAGAAAGTTCTAAAGGATAATAAAAGGCCAAAATTTAAAAATAGCGTGTAATAACGGCACCCCATTTAATTTTTTTTTAAATAAGTAACATGTAATTATTAAATGACATTAAATTTACCCATAACAACGAGCTGTGCTGAGTGTCTGGCCATTCCTGCAGCATTGTCAGCAATACAAGTGTACAATCCATTATGATCAGATGCAACTGAGG
>JAQGCC010006050.1:0-10714 GCA_034698905.1 Xestoiulus laeticollis
TGAAAAGAATGCATTTCAAATTGCATCCTGGAACTTGCTGTGCTACGGAGCGCTCGTCTTGCGAGGTCCAATTAATCTCCTTTACGGAAGATTCTATAGTGGCAATGCGGGGTGGGTCAAAAGTCAATTTCCTGCCAGTACTTGCTGGCTACATTAAAAGGTTTTACGCGAAAAACTACGTTTTTTTATACTGTATTATTCAAGATTCTATATCATGTCTTCCATTTAAAGAAAAGGGTTTAAATAGTCTATCGATTTGAAATAAAAGTACACTATAAAACATTCTAAATGTATATATGCTGGCAATTGGATGAAATATCTAAATACATGCGCTTGGGGGACTTTAAAGCTTGCCAAATAGCCATTCGAAATTGCTATCTGTAAGTTTTAATGTATTTTTTAAAGGTTCTTTGATCGAATTTTGCCATTCAGCTATTAAAGTTGCTATCTTCTGCATTTTGTTTAGTCATATGACCTCAATAACTTCCTAACATGTTTTATTGATTAGACAGAGGTTCAATGGTAACAAAAAAGGTTCCATTTCAAAATATTGTCAATATAGCTACATGTAGGTCAAATGTAACATGGTTTAATATTAAAATCTTGTTTGACAAATTTTTCACAAAGCCACGTATCTGAATACATTTACGTGTAAATAATTAATGTCGTCTATGTAACTATTTGTCCTATGGTCTTATGAATTGTGGTCCAGTTTGTACAGTGTATATTGTACGCATTAGGTTAATACAGCGTAGAGCATGGCATAGCATGGCCTTGAAATGCAGCATTTCGATTAGGCAATCGGAAATTCCCGCCATCGGGAAATTAATCGAAACGCTGCATTTCAATGCTATGCCTAATGCTATTCCATGTTCTACGCTGTTTTTGCCCGTTGATGCCGTGTTCACCATGCATGCATGTACCTCTAGAATGACTACATGTATATAGTCCTTTATAGAAAGTTCCTTAACGCCTTGTATACTGGGCCCTTTTTACCTTTAGATGCCTATATTAGTCCTTAACATTCCATGCTCCATGCGATGCTCCATGCCATGCTCTACGCTGTTTTTGCCCTTAGATGCTGTGTTCACCTGCATACTTGTGTACCTCTATAGCAGCGGTCGGGGAACTTTTTTAACCATTACCCCAAAATATTTTTACGTAAATCGATATAATCCCCCCCCCCCATTCTGAAAAGAAAACAATCAATGTAAATTTTAAATAAGCATTATTTATTGAATTAATTTACATTTACATATTTATAAAAGTTTGTAACATATACTAACACGTTTATGAAATAGCAATTTAAATATTAGAAAAATTTCCCTATTACCTAAAAAAATGTCATTTTTACCCCATTTGGGATAATTTACCCCGGTTCCCCGACCGCTGCTCTATAGTGACTATAGTCCTTTATGGAAAGTTCCTTAATGCCTCGTATACTGGGCCCTTTTTACCTTTAGATGCCTATATAAGTCCTTAAGCATCCATCAACCAACCAGGTTGATCAATGTACATTATAGTTACTTGGGGAAAAAAACCGAATGAACTAAAAAAAATCTCAACTATAAACTAGCTAAAAGGAGTGTGGAGGTCATCATCTCAACGTCAGTGCATTCCAAATTTTACTTTTTTTTTGCAATGTTGTAGGAAAACTAGCTTCCAGTTGAAATCTACCTTCGTTATTCGTTTTGTCAGTTCACGAGATTTGTTTATGCGTTATATTTGCATACAAGTACTTTTAAGAAATCCTCGATTTTATCGGATTCTACGATTTTTTCTCTCCTTTTTCTTGTTTTATGACAAGCCGGCAACGGCATGCACACACATTTTCTGCTGACATCTGTTCGATGATTTTCGTGCACCCCATTTATTTCATAAATGGTACAGTCATTTCATTTTCGATAAAGCTGTAAAATGCCAAGGTTAGGAAGTGCGCAAAAATAAAGTGCGTCCTGCGTCCTGTCAGTTTTATCACGGAATAAAACGCAAATTTGCTGAATTTATATGGCTTTATTTGAACTATGAAAGAACTTTACTGCTCACCCTTGGCAAAAGTTTACGGCTGGATTTTCAAGCACTTAACAGGGTGCGCCTGCGGGAATGCACTTACGTCATCGGAAGTGTCCTATATATTTCGACGGATAGGCACATAACTTTTTAGGTCCGCTGAGCAATTACGACCTCAACGGAAGCTTCTGATATGGAAATAAGGTCATTTGATTTATTGGACGAATTCGATATCGCCTTTATTTACGACCATTTTCTTTATCCTTGTTCCCTTTGAACTTACTGTTTCTTGGCTAAGCCATTTCCTATGAGCATTAAGGTTTGTGTTATCGAATTTGTTTTTTAATATCAAGTTAGATGAAGATTTCAAATGTGCTTTATATCATCGATGCGTTTTTGCAAATTGCACATTTCACATTCATGTACAGTATATATAGCCCTGAAATTATAGACTGGTTTTCATTATATCATGATGACCATCCATTTTTAGGCTTTAGGGTATGAAATCTTTACCAGTCAGCTATATACTGCTATAAAATATAATGCTACTTCTGTTCATCAAGGTCATATTGCGAAAAACAATACTAATTCATTTCAGTTCCACTATAGTTGCTTGATAAGTTCACAACAAAGCCCTTCCAACTACATTGACCTATTAAAATTGAGGTTTATAATTTTATACATGGGTCCCAAGTCGAGACCAGCTCATTTTATTATTTTAGAGAGGATATTATTTTACACAAGATTATTTTAAGCAGGTTCTACTGTACCATATAGGCTATCAAAGTTAAAAACTTTAAAATTCGAAAATTGTCACCTTGTTTCAGGCTTCTTTATAGTACCATGTTATAAGTGTACAATTAGTATACAAACACACCTAATTGAAAATTTGGCCTGACACATATGAGGTAGGGGGGGATTAATGGTATTACGTGTACTTATGGGGGTTTATAATGATTCCATTAAGTCGATCGCTGATACCAATAAGCGAATATCTGCATTGTAGTGTCCTAGACTTACCAATTCCTATTACAATAAACGGATGATCAGATTAAGTGGTGTCCACTGTAGTTGCAATTAATGGGAATTAAATTAGAACTATTGGGACTTAACCAAAAGTAATGCATTTTTTTAACGTTAGGATTGACGTCATTTCGCCTACAATCTTGGTTACACTTTAACCTTTTTCTTCATAGTAAAGCTTTATTATCTTAATTGTTGTTGTCTTTGAGTGAATAAGACGATTCGGAACTTGGAGGCTTCATATAATTGGTATTGTCTCTTGCAATGTTATGGTTTGATGAAGGGCATTACTGCATTGTAGATATTTAGGTATTTTTTTTGTTTGTTTTGGTGCTTCCTGCAGCATTACCATAACAACGTTAATCCTAAGCCTTGACAGATTACTCTTCCTAAATGTCGATATTTCTGTGGAACAATCGGTGAATTATTGGTCAAGCTTCTCCCTGGCATTCTTCATCCTCAGACCTTCTTAATGGGTTTTGTCGGTGCCTAGAATATTTATGCGCATCCTTAATTCTTGGACCATTGCCTTTGTTCGTGCACTATGAAAACACATGGCAAAGGCTTAGGCTTATCTATAGTGGAAAATAAAGGGATGTTTTTCCCTGCTAATTTTCGTGTTGGATGAATGAGAAGCCTTGTTGCAGCTGTTTTAGCATCTCTCAACATGTTTCACTTCACGCTTATGAGGACATGCAATTGGTTCAAATAAGCTAAGTATCTTGTAGTATTTTAAAAAAACTTATCATTTTCTGCTGAGTTACATTTGGAGGGTTTCATTTAAAATAAGTTTTTGTTTTCAATCAGCTTTACTTTCCGTATTTGAAACAATAATCTGGTTATTGCAGATTACATCATTAACACGCTTTTTGTAAGGATTGTTTGGTTTCCATTTAATTCAAATCTAACAATATAGGGATACTCAAACTGATTGTAAAAATCTCGTACTTTCGCACAGATAGCCTCTCTGCGATGTCCTCAAAAAATGAAGAATTCGAATTTGTTGTCGTTATGTCAAAATTCCATTTAATCAGATTTCGAATTTACATTTTTTAAGGACATTGCTGGGCACAAGTACGAAATTTGTACGATCAGTTTGAGTACCCCTATTATCATCTAGTTTTTTGTACTATTGTTCTACAAATCTCAAAAACCAGATGATGGTAATCTATTATAGGCTAATCGTCTTTTTGTATACGTGGGGTGCTTTATTGGATTATTGTTTTAAATTACACATGCTTTCATAATTAGTGAAAATTGTCACAATCATTCGATAAAAGTGCATTTCTTTTTCTTAAAACTAAGTGGTGTAAACTTATTTTACACTCTTGAAATACAAATTTTAATGTTTGATTTGAGGGAATGATTGAGAAAAAATTGGATACACTATATATACATGTATAGAAACAACAATATACAACTGACTTTGATGCTATTATAACAATATATTTTAGTAAGAATGCACATGTATATTGGACTTGACGTTTTATAAATTTTCAAGAAAACATCATAGAATGCATTGTGATTTCTAATCACTATTTTATGATGGCTATTAGAAATTAGTATACTGCAAGTGTTACCAGATTAATTTAGTTATTTTAGTGTGGTACGTAAGTAGTCTTACAAGTTGTTAATCTATTCAAGCTAGTTAACCAAATTTATTAAATTTTGATTTTTAATGATGATATGCATAAGTCGCAGTTCGATAATCAACATTAATTATGGGGAACCTACACTGTATATCCATGATAATAATCATAAATAATCAATCCATGACACACGGCATTCCATGTTAGATTCTTGATATCACTCTTGGCTAATTTGCTGGTGTCCAATATAAAAGGATTAAGTTGGAAGAAAATATCATTGTGATCCATTCATATGATAACATCCAGTTATCAAATCTAATTTGAATACTGTAGCTACAAATGAATACATGTATATACATGTACGTAGTAGGCTACAATCGTATTTTTGCATTGCAGTGATATCAATTCTTACACAACTGTCTGCATGCATGCACGTGCATTCTGGCACAGATTTTAATGGTTTTATTTGCAAGAGATATTTGGCATTGGGCAACTATTTACCTTGATGGGATGCATTGTACTCCCGCACACATTAACTCGCAATAATTTCATTCTTAATCTGGAATTATGCGACAAATGGCTGTAAATAGCATGGCGTGAGGCTAGCGGCACATCCACGTGCGCGGGAGAAATTATAGTTAATTAAGACCGTACAATAATTTAGTAAATTGCGTTTTATATCTACGGAATAATCGTTCCTTTTATGATGAAGAAAGGGCTGGTACTGGGAGTGGGGAGTGCCAAGTTATAGGAGCAGGGTGGTGTGATAAAGCTTGAGCAAGAACTGCTTGAATGGGATGCTCATGGCCATAAGATGGTGCACACGAAGCTAACGGCAGCATCGTTTGGAAAAATTTGCCCAATTAAGCCGAGGAATTAACGATCTCGAAGAAGTTTACCTTGCAGCTAACTGCTACTTAACTGATTATCGCCAGGAATGGAAAATAACCGTAAATGGGACCCACCATCCTTTGTCTCTGCTCACTGTTTTCAAGAGCCCGCATACATTTCGTGCGCCATTGGTGCTTTTTTATTCGAAGGAATAAGGTGCTGAGACCAGGATTCATTTAGCGAAACATTAATTGTATTCCTCCCTTGATGTACGGCTGCTCTTGCTCACCACTGGTTGTTGTAAACTTATTCTTTGCTGGAACTTGCATATGCGGGTTCTGATACAGGGTGAACAAAGATTCTTGAAAAGTTCCAACACATGTATAATTTTGGTTTTTTGAAGAAAGTCTCGAAAATCTGCAAGAGGCAAAAACCATCCATTCTATCACATGTTAGGGTAAAGACAGCATAGAACATGGAATAGCATGGAGCATATTGTGGAATCTAGCAATGTATTGTAAGGCTAAGGATTTCCAATCATTCTATATAAAATGTGAATGAATTAATCAATTTAAATAAGCTAAAAATATATATACAGTATATAAAAAAGTAACCCCATGAACATTTACTGTAAGAAATGTAAGAAAAAAGAAGAAAAAACTTCACAAAATCTAATAAACAAGAAGTTCACGCTGGAAATTGCATATGCAAGTTCTCCTTCCAAACTGAACAGGTGTCCATGTAGCAATGACTAAAGGTGCCTGTACACAGGCTACTTATTGCTACGCAACCAAGTATGAAACTTTGCAGCTTTTGTAAGTGATACTCATACAGGGTGAAGCAGCATAACTTCCTTTTTTAAAATCATAATAAAACTCATTGTATGAATCAGAAAATGTTTATTTTCTTTTTATAATGTAGGTACATCCATAAAGTTATTTTTACTGAGTTTTAAAGATCAAATCAGGCAGGTGACGTCCCATATTCTCCAAACACTGAGCAAACCGATTTCTGGCATTTGTCATGACTCTTGCCAGCATAGCAGGCGTTATGTTGGCAATTTCTTCCTGGATGTTGTTCTTCAAATCTTGTAGGGTCCATGGGCGGTTCACATAAACATGGGATTTCAAAAAACCTCATAGAAAGAAATCACAAGGGGTCGAATCGGGAGAGCGGACCGGCCACTCTAAATCGGCCCTAATTGAGATGAGGCGCTCTGGAAAGTGTTCCCTCAAAACAGCCAGAAATCGGTTTGCTCAGTGTTTGGAGAATATGGGACGTCACCTACCTGATTTGATCTTTAAAACTCAGTAAAAATAACTTTATGGATGTACCTACATTATAAAAAGAAAATAAACATTTTCTGATTCATACAATGGGTTTTATTACGTTTTTAAAAAAGGAAGTTATGCTGCCCCACCCTGTAGCTTGTGCTCAGATAGCCTCTCAGCAATGACCTCAATAAATGTCGACTTTGGGATTGGCAATTCCAATCAATTAAAATTCGAATTCTGATTGATTGGCCAATCCCATCAAAGTCAAAAAATTTGAGGTCATTGCGGAGAGGCTATCTGAGCACAAGTTATGAGTACCTCTTACAAAAGCTGCGAAGTTTTATGATTGGCTGCGCAGCAAAAGTAGCCTGGTGTATTTTGTTCTGTTTCTAGAGAAAGTTCTTTATTTGATAGAAACCCCATATGGATTTATGCGTGGAGCATGAATTATTATCATAAGAACCAAAGTGTGAGTAGGAGTTCATCTTTATAGTTCCTAATTTTCCAATGAAATCCGAGTTTTTGAAGACCGGATAGTTATAGTGTTACCATATTTTAAGATGGCCCATCCAGAATTTCCACATCTCCTTAAGAATTTGTTTTCTCCAGTTATCTATTAGATCTATTTCGTTCAAGGGCTTGACATTTGAGTATATTCAGTTTCTCTCATTATGAGTTTCTCTCATTACAAGGATTTTAATAATCAGATGTTATTCTTTCGTTGTGTGTATGGTGAATTTCCAAAGTTATGGATGGAAGAATTTGTTAAGATTATGGCACATGGATGCAACCTTTAAATTTTTGATCTATCTAATCATAAAGATATATACTACATATACAGTTAAATAAGATGTAGTTCTCGGCAGCCAGAGTGTTTTTTTAAACATTTGAGATAAAATTCCAAATTGCACTTATTTTTATAAGGTTCTTTCCAAATTATTTCAAATATGTTTTGCCAATTAACTTCGACGTTTCCTGTTTATTCAGCTCATAGTATTGGTTTATTATTTAGATGGAAAGTTATAAAAAATGAATGAATGTGCATGTTATATCAAAACGTCCTTTTGTACAACTAGCATAATAACGAAATGACTGACATCTTCTTTTAGTTTTGTATTACAACGACGCAAATTAGAGGACTTGACGTAACTTTTCCAATTTTAGTCAGGTTGACATGTGTCTAACCTAACCATTAGCAACAGTAATTTATGCGCAAGATTTGAATGAATTAATCTGCACTTGTATGAATTATGTATAGAGCAGAATAATGAAAATTTTATTGCAAATTGGAAAGGCAAACCTCTTCCAATTATTGATAAGTCAAAGTACATCATCCGCATAGCAGTTCTACATGTACATGTATGTATCAGTGCAGTTCCAAGTGCTCAATCCACATTGAGTTCATACATTTTGTTAAATTAATGCCCAATTGTTCGAGAATCCTCGAATTCGAGGCAATTATGAGGTTTGTTTAATTTTGTATGCTTTGGAGATGCATTTGCTGGTACAAGTGTCTCCTTCCTATTAATTTAATTAGTAAGTAATTGTGCCCGTATGGAGAAAAAAAATGGCCTTATAGGCTTAGCCAGAATTTAGCCAATTAAAGCATGAAAGAATCTTAAATTATTATTAGACTGTCATTTAATTAGGCATACGTCTATGTTCCTTCAACGTAAGATTCGATTTCAAGTTAGTAAATCCAATTAGGGCGATTGTTGTAAAAAGCTTTGCAATTAGCATCCTCGAAACTGGGAAACGAAACGCAAAATGGGGTAGAAAAAATATATATGCAAAAATAAGGAATCGATATGTAGTTGATTAGGTGGCAAGCCCAAAAACATACTCGACTACAGAGCCTATATGCCATGTACTGCAACATGGAAATGGTAATCAACTCTGGTAAAAAAAAACAACAATTGGATGAGAATCATAGAATCCTACGATCCTATTATTATTTCGACAGTACTTGGACAATTTGGGAATTGATCAGTTTAAGCCATTGGCCGAACCATCATTAAACTTAATAAGTAATTAGACTATTCAACAATTGTATTGTTGATGTATACATTATCATGGCTGAACTATCCAATAGTATGAAATAGTTCCTCAATGTCCCAACTATTTAGACAGTAGGATATTTATTCAAATACAAGATAATAGTTCATAACCTTTGAAACTCATTGGGACTTATAGGAAATCATAAGTTTTTCAACAGTTGACATTGTTATATCCAGCATTATGAAAATAGAACGTATACATGTAATAACAATAATAGTAAATACATGTACACCGAAATAAGTTTCAAATTTATTTACATGTATTTATTAAATGTTTTGACTGATATTTTTTTCGTACAAAATCGTATAATTAATTAAGCGATTGGGTACATGTAAATCGAATAATTCGATTTAAACAAGCTATGCTGGAATTACAGGTCAAAATTCCGAATATATATAATAGCAGTTAATGTGCAGTATATGGTACGGTACCTTATTTCTAAGCAGATATGCTTTCATTTTTATTAGGAATTTCGCTCTATATTCACATCATTTTTTTAAATAGCATGAGTTTATAATGCATAAGCTTGAGAATTTATAAAGCGCCATCCCATTTATTTAATTCACTGGAATGAGGTTTGGTATCTTATATATTCAACCTTTGTGTAATATTGCATGGCATTAATGCAGTACACACTGTACTGTATTATATAGTAATACTTATGAAACTTGTTATAGTATGGTTCATTGAAATTTGAAGAAACAGTATAATATAACGATTAAATGTTAATTTCTTTGGACGTACGATTATAGATACATGTAAGTCAATGAAATTACTTGGACACCCTGACATACATGTACTGTATGTATACGTGTTGTTATTCCAAGGGGGGATGAGCGAATGGGCGCTGATGTGCTGTTTCTCCCCAATGTTTATTGTTGGTGATGGCCCATTTGGCCAGATAATTCTTTAGCTCATTATGGACAGGCTCGATTTCCAATAACTTTGTTGGCAACAATCAAACGGATCTTTTCCGTAATGCGGCTCTATTGCCATAAAGCGTCGGACGAATTTATTGGGTGAGATTTTATTCCCATCGTGTCGTCCATTGGAGGATGTGCCGTGAATGCAAACCCCCCCCCAGTTGGCATGGCATGGGACTTAACAACCCCCATGTTGACAGGCTTGACCACGTCCAGCGATCGTTTCTCGACTAATCCCGCACTAAAGGCAAACTACTTGCATGATTTGCGAGATCAACGTCTTTCTGATGCAATTTCTTCGCAGGGTTCGTGCCTAAGTGCATTCCGCCAAGTGCCAGATTATAAAGAAGATGCTTTCTTAATGGCTTTCTGTGGCGACCGTTATGCGTCCGTTTTAACATACGTGCTCCCTGTTCAACAGCCATTCCGAATTTCCATCATGCATTAGCTACTCGAGGAAATATCACTAACAAATCTCGAATGGCTTTACTAGGTATTTAATTACATCGTACTCGGCGTTGTTCCGAAGCAATGCTCCATTGACTGTCAAGGGAAAATTGCGATTCAGCAAGGATTCAACATTGGCCTTGTCTGACTCGAAAGCAACAGTTACTGGGTCAAGTATTCTTGAGTCTTGGTGGGAAATTCAAAAATAGTACAAATTTTCAAGTATATTTTTAGAGCATTCCATGGGTCCTGGCAATTCGGCTGCCAGCACCCATGGCAGTGCACCCCTGTAAAATTTACATATTTCTGCATTGACTCTGCAAATTTCGCACATACATGTATGTGCTCAGGTAGCCTAGCTCTGCAGTGACCTCAAATAATGTCAATTCCAATCAATCAGAATTCTAAACCTGATTGATTCTAATTGACATAATGACCAATCCCAAAGCACAGTTTAGGAACCAGTAACCCTTCGCTCTTAACCCTTAACCCTTCGCTCAAAACTCTTTGTTTGCTCAAATCTTTCGTGTATGCGCGGTTGCAAACACTGGAAATCTAT
>JAQGCC010006051.1:0-10713 GCA_034698905.1 Xestoiulus laeticollis
CCACATTGACAGCACTGTATGTTTTTCCAATGCGTTCTCGTTAAGGTAAATCAGTTGTCGGGGCATTAAGGGAGGCGGACGTACGTGCTCAATCCCTCTAATATCATAAAAGAAAATTCCATATATTGACTGAAGATGTATACTGAATAGGTAAATCAGTATTTGTGATGGACATATTATTTATATTAAAAAAATTGCTTTTAATAAAACAAGAACATAGAAGCAATGCGGGAAGAATCTCATGTTATTCTATAAGTTAATGTTTTAACGATATAGTATGCGAACATTCTTAAAACACTGGTGATGTCAAAAGGGCCCAGTAAAGTCTTATCAAATAAGTTAACTCCCATTTTCTAAGATATAAATTATGTATGCATTAAAAAAGGAGGGAGGGAGGGAATCACAGCCATATATGCTTGCATGCGTTTTAGCGATTATTGAATTCCTTTCTTGATCTATAAAGTCTTTTTAAGTCCGGTAAGTTTGTGCCATGCAGATGATATAGAATAGCTCCAACTAAAAAAGAATAAATGTTGACATTTGTTTACAAGCATAGTCTTTGATGAGATGCTAGGAATAAGGCGGACTAATCCAGTACGGGTAATACCACAACAATAGGACCGTGCATGCAATGCAGGTCAAAACATTTCCACGTGCATGGTTGATGAAGGTTTTCTGCGGTCATTGATTACCTTATTTCATGCTTCAAGGATGAATGTTTTGTTTTCATCTAACTTTCGGTATTTATAATATCCGAGTTGTTTACTTTCTTTGTGAACAGGTGAAGTAATGCTGAAATAGCCTCAGATGATTAACTGAATTAATGGGAAAATACTGTAGGTTTCGTTGCTGCAGGATGACTAAACCTATACAGGGTGGTCCAGCTAATACCGACCCTAGAAATATATTCCAAACGAAGAAGTTATTAAAAAAATGTAAACAGATAAAAGTTATTTGTTTGAAGGGGGAAGCTGAATAATGTGTGTTCTGCCAAAATCAGCCGATGCATTCAAGGTCATTGCAATGTCAACTTTGTTTTTTTTTTCAATACAAACCCATACATTTTATCACTGATTCGGAATCTGTGCATTAAAACAAGTCACATTTGCTTCAAGCATTATTTTCATGCGACCAATATTTGCAAAGTTATGCAGTAATTTGCAAACTGCTGAAAACATTGATATGACGGTAAATTTTGTATAAAAAGGATACAAATAACAAATTAGAATGTTACAATCAATGCATTTACATAATCAATGAGGAATTAAATTACCTTTAACCTGAATGTGCACTGAATTCAGTTTACAATGAACTTGATCACATGTCAAGTAATGCGATACAATGTATGATGAAATAGTCATTGTATTTTCTGGAGTAAATACCACAAATTCTTTTGAATGGTTATCACTTCTGCTTTGGTGTCCCAAACAATTCCACTAGGACACTTCTACATTAGATTGTAGGCACATTGGATCGTATTTACAACTGATTTTATGACATTGCAGTTCATGCAAATTACCCCATAACTTTGCAAATATTGGTCGCATGAAAATAATGCTTGAAGCAAATGTGACTTGTTTTAATGCACATTCCGAATCAGTGATAAAATGTATGGGTTTGTATTGAAAAAAACAAAGTTGACCTTGAAGGCGTCATCTGATTTCGGCAGAACACACATTATTCAGCTTTCCCCTTCAAACAAATAACTTATCTGTTTACATTTTTTAATAACTTCTTCGATTGGAATATATTTCTAGGGTCGATATTAGCTGGACCACCCTGTATACTGTATGTACATGTAGGATTTGAAAACAATGTTTTGCTAAATGTAGGGCGTTCCCATTTCCCGTTTTTTCTTTCTTGTTTTCAAACTTTCTTTTTTCTCACGATGAATTCACGTGAGTGCAATGTACACTGTATGTACATGTATAGGCCTATAAAGATATTTTGGTATTGCACTTTAAAGATGTTACTCGTTTTCCTGCAACTGGCCTCCGTTTGAAATGGTGGCAATTAATAATGGGAGAAGGGACGGGCTCTGAAATATGTTTGAAATTTTTGAAGCACATTTATTGAAATATGCATGCAAAAATGTACGTTTTATTTGGTATATGAAAACTTATGGGTGTTTGTAGTTGTAAATGTTGATCTACATATAATGTGGCTTATGGAACGTAATATTAATTATTTCCATTTCTTTTTTTTTTTTTTTATAAATATCAGCTTGCAGCATTTGAACAAAATTCTGCATGCTGTGGAAAGTTTTGTCTATAAGCTGCTTAAGTTTAATTTTTTACGTTGAGGATCATTTTAGTAATGTTTGCATTAAAGCTTAAACGTGGTTTGGGATTTCGTTGCCAACTTACAAGACTTGTTATTGTAAGATTTAATATTGTTGCACGATTCGAGCGAGACAAATACTCACGATACATTTAAAATTATGCACGCATATCAGTTGCTCAAGGGGATATTATCAAAATCCAGGTCGCGAAAACAACAGATTTTGTTGTTCAACCGTGACCCACCTGAAAGAGCTGCTGCAGCATGTAAACCCTTGCATGTGATTAGGATAGTATTAAGGGGTAAAGACTTGACGGATGAATTTCCACGTTGAACTACAGACGTGTTCTACGTGTTGCGATTATTATGACAATCGATTCACTTATTTATGTCGTTTGATCGACCATGACAAGTTCAGTTTTATACCTTTCACAATGAGGCTTATTTATTCACAATATTAAGTTGTCTTATATTGTGATATCACAATAATTATTCCTGGTAAGATGGGTGTGCGCATGCGCTCGATGAGAATCAAATGCATCACCTCGCCAAATTTAAAGAACTAAAAAACAAATATGGTGCCAACCAGAAATAAAAGCAGTAATGTACTGAGTGTCTTCACGTCAACGTACGAGTATGTCAGGGTATATGATGTTTTGTCTATAATGCGCCACACCATTGATATTACATGTGCAACATGTACAATGTAGGTCTATTGGTAATAATATAAACGCAACTTCATCCAATGTTCATAAACTATGCAAAATAATGGCCCTTTTAGTCCTTTCATTGGTGCGGGTCTCTGTCCTACAATGGCCCACCTTTCTAGGAAGAGTAATGTACCGGTAGTGCCCTTGGAGGTAGTGTTTTCCTTCTTGCAAGTTTGTAGTTTTTCTGGTTCCTTGTAACTTTTATCTATTTTTACTGAAATGTATTATAATTTTATTGAGGGACTAATGCAAGGGAGTTGGGCACAGTCTGGTACATGTACTTTTTTTGTTGCATGGCCTTATGCTGTTTAAATTATTTCTCGCAGGTCAGCAAGTGTAGCTTTTTTAGTGACCCCATTTTAAGCATACTGAGCTAAGCTGTTTCTGACATTGCTTGGTTTATCAAATATAATTATGTTATATTTTCAGTTGTATTATGTATAATATACAGATTTATGGTAATTTGATTTATGTATTGTTCTTGTAGGATTTTTGTGACATTGTGTATTTCAAGTGCAATTTCTCTATTTTCGTGTTTTGACAAACTTTTGGGTAATTTTCCAGGAAATCACAGAGGGGGGAATTAATTTGATACACTAATTAATAACAAGATTAGGCTCCCTTTTCCCAGAACTTTGAAAGTTCAAAGACTAACTTTGACCAAACTTCACAGGAAGTTGATGACCATAAGGGGCGCCACTGGAAATCACCAGAGGGCGCCACAATCTTCAAAAAAGCATATATATATAGCCAGGGATTTTTAATAAAAGTCAGAGTTCAGAAAGTTGGACAAACTAAAAATCTTGTGGTGCAAACACCGCTTTTTGGTTTCCAAGTTTTCACTCTCCTAGGATTGGACTCAGTAATCTTGTGGTGCAAACACCGCTTACTGTAAGTTCAATCTCTTTATTTCTATGTTTTAGTGACTTAGAAAATCCAACTTGAAAAAAGACATGTGGTGGCAACATCACCTTTTCAATGTGGAATTGGACTTAGAATAGTTTTCAGTTTTAGAAAATAACTTAAAATATTTTTTCTTCAGTTTTAACTTAGAAAAGTCATATGGGGAAAACCTCACCTTTTATCAAGTTGTTAGGGTTTAAAAATAGTTTTTTGTTTCAGAAATTGAACAGAAAAATGACTTAGAATGATTTTCGTGCATTAAACCTTTATATTAAACTTAGTCTTAATTTCATTTTGTATGTTGTCATGTTTGCTTATATGTTTACATTGTATATTTTAAAATTGAGTCATTGAATATTGAATCCTTTTTTATATGTGTACTTTTCTAACACTTCTACTTTAAAATAAAAATGTTTTGTTTTATGCAAAAAACCGACTGTTTCTTCCCAAGCCTTCATTGGCTTTTATCGGACCTTTAAATACTAGTAATTCCGAGACTCCTTACCTTTTTTAAGATAAGCCCGAGAATAACAATTATAATCTTTATCATCTCATGTAGCACCCATGTCACCTAATTGATCATCATTTATCATAATATTTATGTTATGTTTCCCATAATTTTACGATATGTATTATAGTTAGGACGCTCTTTGCCTTTCAGGCACTGTGCCCTTCAAATAATAATAATAATAGCAGCCTTTTAAATATGTTCATGAAAAATTTATAGTGTCCATATCGCTCTCAATAGAGTATTTTGATATTTAACAATGATTGGCATGTAATTCCATTGCAGTTTAACAACAGTGCTAACATTTATGTACATCTCCTAATTATACCAAGGTGTGATTGACAACTTGGGCTATATATACAAAATTGAGACATTTCCTGCACTTAACGTCATTATGAAATCCACATAATCAGTAGCAATCGACGAGGATGATCGTCTTGAATCCTTGAGTGAATCGATACGATTAAAATCCAAGTTAATTGACGAATTAGAAGAATGTAGGCCAATTAATGCATGAATCATAAATATCAATAGCGTTGAGCTGCAGGACAATCGGTATCATCCCTCTTGATCTTTTATTTCACAACAGAAAGCAATAATATTTGATTGTTCGCAGGTGGATTTTTTATATCCATATTTCAGATACGACCTTGATTACGGATTATTACCTTAAATATTTCCGTTGTTTTTATTTGGAGGCTTAATTGCGGTACTTGATGGCTTTAAATATAGCCTTTAAAAATGCTAACGTCAAATTCTTGCACGCAAGTTCAATTCACGTCAAAACAAAACATGTGCCCGTGGACTCGATGACTGAAATAGCGGTCATCTTGTTGATTAAATTCAACATTAAAGGTAATTCTTTAATTAGCTTCGTTTGGGCAATTAAACAATTTCTGGAAAATATAATTTCAGGGCGGAAATGAACCATCAACTTAATTAAACATTATCAATATGACTATGTTATTCAGATTTCTACGATCAATGTTCTGAAATTATCCCTTTTCATCTCTGTGAATTTAATCTCTATGATTTAAGACATTTTTAAAAATATTTTACACCCTACTTACATGTACATGTACGAAATTGTAATCCTACTATCATTTTGTTTTGAAGAAAATAGGTTTATTTATATGTAGGCTACATGTATGCCCATACAGTATATTTTCAAATATATTGATATGGATAAATAATCCAGTACAATATTCTATTAAATTATTCCAAATATGTACATGTATATATGAACACGTTTGTAAACAGTTGTAAACATGTATATACGTTTAATATACATGTAGGCCTACAATTTACATATGTAGATACAATTCTCATGATAAATTCGATCGTAACAATGCAACAATTACGTGCATTTAATGAAGAGGCTTTTTCATGGTTAGGCTAATAAACGTCATATTCTTAATTTGGCCACAATTTTGGGTTAGATATATAGGCCCTACATGTATGTCTGTGAAGATGATATGGACATGGTTTGTTCGTCTATAAGTTGCTCCAATTTCTAAGAACTATTATCGAGTCATCTTAATAAAGGACATTCGTGTGCATTATGTTGATGATTTGGCATCCATGCAAGTAAAAATAAATGGTATAAGTAGGTCATCTAACATGAGGTTCTTCCAGCATTGCTTCCATGTTCTTGTTTTATTAAAAACAACCTTTTTATATAAATAAAATGTTCATCACAGATGCTGGTTTACCCGTAACCTATAGTACATTTCCAGGCAATAGATAGATGTCCATCCACTGTGCAACAGGTCATCTGTTAAAAAGATCTAAATTCCATGGAGAATAGTGTACATATAGGCTACTATACAGTACACTGTAATAGGAATGACCCAGAAAGCGAATTGAATCGGCAGTGCTTGCAGCAACTTTGAAATCATTAATGCATGTATGTATACTATATAGCTCAAAACTTTGTTAAAGAACGATTATTTCTGAGGATGAACCTGGAAGGTTTAATTTTTGTTGTTTTACAATGGTCATGTAAATCTATTATGAAAGTAAAATAATAACTAACTAATAAAAGCTGGAATAACGAAAAAATAGTTCTGCTTCCAAGCTTTCGATTCAGACGACAACGGCTTCCTTAAAAGTTGGGAAAATTAGCTCTCCAGTGGTGAAGAGGTTTATAGAATACCAAGAATATCCACATGGAATATCATATATACTTCCGAAAATGGGGCTGAAAATGTTGCCAAATGTGTATACTTTGCTCGATAAATTTTAAAAATAAGACTATACGACAGACTTTTTACAACAGATCACTTTAAGCACTATAAATAATGCTCAAAGTCTTAATAGCTTAAGACTTGTTTTACAACGAATCTTAAGCTTTAGTTTTAACCCAGATAAGCCTATACTGTCCTTTTTAATAACAGCGTTATATACGTAATTTAACTGTTTTAAATAGCTTTTCAAGCATATCTGGGTTAAGATTAAACAGCTGAAAAGCACCATGTTAAGATCAATTTATACTTACGCACGAATTGTGGTCATGTGGAAGCCATTTGGCGTTTCCCTCTGTTCTTAAAAAAAAACATTGTAAAAGACGGAAAATACAAACAGATCATTCACCTTAATTTTCCTAAAAAATTTGACATTTTGTCCAATGTGCTATATATCGGCTAAAAAGTTATAATTTGGATTTCCGTGAAAAAATGCAACAACATCAGTTGATAGAGCACACATAAGTTGCTATTTGACAAAACAAACAGAATTTTCATATTATAGTTATAAGATTTAAGAAGAAAAAAATAGTGGCTTTTATTTAATTTTGTTCCACTCTGCATTGTATAATCCTTCTATTATAAGCACGTATACATTTAGGTTCAAGTAAAGGTTTAGTGTCACATCTCATTTTTTCTTTCCTTTACAAAAAATATCTATTGTCGTATCTAATTCATATATACATGTATATATCTTTGTATATATTATTTTGGCATGCATTACTCTGAATGTTAATTTCATTTCTTCGCAACATGCATATACATGTAGCTAGCTTACTGGAGTATACATGTATGGTTAATCGTGTTTTTGTCCTTACATGCGGCCAGCCAATGACGGCAAAGGCTAGTTACTGATAATGTGAAAATTGCACGTTATAGTATAATATATGTATTTTATTGGATCATTTGATTAAGAAAATGCGATTTTGTTAAAAGTATTTAGAGTAGATTGTTGATATACATGTACGTAGTTGACATAATGTTAATTTGAACATATGTTGTTATTAACGACAAGGTTCTCAACAACCCCATTACTTTATATTTGTTGTTTATTTAAAATTTTGATAGTCGATTTGCGTCATTGGCATCCCCGAATGTTTTTATATTTCCATTAATCGATAAATGCACGTGAACAGAGTGCGCTGTTAAATCAGATCGATCCATCTTGCCATCAATGTGGATTTTAGCAAGGTGGCAGAATTGCGTATCAAGCTAGTCATTCATTTTCAATTATTGAATAGCTTTGTACAATGTTTGATTAAGGAAATTTATTCAAAAAGCATGTATTTAAGAAACTGTTCTAAATGACAAAATAATATTGGAAGTTTTTTACTGCTTTATATATAGCTTTGCTAAATGAAAACTGGGAGTTTGGCCTGCATGTGCTTACATAGATACTATTTATGAATGGTAAATAAACTCGTGTATATATAAGATAATGTTGCAATATTGTACTAATATGTCTATAATTGGCCAATATTGAGTCGGTGCTTAGACCTTCTTCACACCAACGTTGATGTAGATCAACTGATGTGGATCAAGAAAACTTTTTCGTGTTAATTCACACCGCAGAACTCGGTTAAACTGGTCACATGACCTATAGTATTCAGGGCACATTATACTAGGTCATGTGACCAGTTTAACTGAGTTCTGCGGTGTGAATTAACACGAACAAGTGTTCTTGATCCATATCAGTTCTACATCAACGTTGGTGTGAATCAGGTGTTACTGGGGTGCTAAACACAATTCCATTGGAATGGATGCCATCTCGTTGTAGAAATGGAAATTGCTTGAAAGTTGAAAAACGTGATCGCGTTTGAATGACAGGGTTTTGACAAATAAAAAGTGTAAGGTCCGTAGTTTTATATACTGTGTACTGTAAGTTGTATATTTGGTCACATTGAATGAACTTCGGTTTGCAACACATAGGCCCACATGTAATTTTCTTCTTGTGCTTATTCACAAACTAGTTCATTATATGTTCTGAATATATTGAGTAGGCCATACAGTCCGTGGGATTTTCAAAATAGGGAACTGAATGATACAGATTATGCTGCAGAATGTTCAAAACGTGTTAGTCCATTCTTTAGGAAGGATTCTTGATATATATTGAAGGCAAAAGTTGACACAACATCATAGTAATAAAGATATGTGTAGTTGAACTTTGTAAATACGCCTTTGTTAATATACAAAAATATATAATGGTATAAATTTGGTTGCGCCTCCAACATTATCCTACTGATCATTTATGCAAAAGTTCGAAAATTGCCATGAAAGTTACTGTACATTAGCTTGATAAATATTTGCCTTCGGATCTCCATGTGATCCATTCGTAAACATAATTGCGTGTAAATCGCAGCACGAATGCTCAGTTTCGATTTGTTCATGCAGTCCTGGTAAATATCAGTTGTCTTTTGTTTGTAGAGCTATAATTTGGTAGATTTAATTGGCATATACATGTATAATGTGTTTATCAAATATTACAAATTATGAATGTACGTAAAAAATGCTGGCACTCGTACAGCTTTTGACTGGTGGCAGCTAATTTTACCTGTTTTCTAACACCTTTCAACGAAGGCGGCAGGCCCCACACTGTTTGGTACCATTTTTAGTAAATCTTGATGTGTACGTTCAACTGTGGTATTTCAACTCTGTGCCAAATAACACGGTTCTTCGCTTCCTCTTTTTTGCTCGTAAATACTGTCACAGTTGTAACTGCCACGACAGTCGTACGTTAATGGCAAAGCATATACGCTCGAACATATATATACTGTAGGCCTATACCAGCATCTGCCAACTTAACTTAAAGAATACAGCCTACAGTGCAATGGAATGATGTTGGGCAAATCTGTATAGGGTCCACGTTCATGATACAAAAACATTTGCAATTTTGGTGAATGTGACTTTTTTAATAAATTGTTGTGGAAACAAAGACTTTTAGAATACACTAAGTTTTATACATGTATGTAGTTTTGTGGTTTTAAAATCGTTCATCCACAAATTTGAAATTATAAATGATGGGTAATATTTGCACTTAAAAATTAATCAGTTATATACACTTGTCTCAGTTTTGAAAACTTACACTATCATTTTTAAATCAAAAACAGAAGAAAGTGATGTGTAAATGATTTGTTTCGTCACATTAACAATTGGTAATAAGCTGTAACAAAAGTTTGACTTAAAAACTCAGTATTAATACAATAAATGACGAGACTTAGATCAGTTTTAAATTTGAAAATGTTCACAAAACTTTTCATCAGTTGTTGAAGGGATAATGATTACTTGATAATCAGATTTTTCTGTAAGGGAGGTTAACAATGCTTTGTTATTTTATTTGTTATTCTTAATAATTTGTCATCATTAAGCTGGCCATACACGAGGTAATTTCTTGCCTGAAATAAATTCCAGAAATTAAATTTCTCGTAACTTGTGTGTGTGTGTTTCGAAACGGAAATTTCTCACCTGGAAATTGCAATTTATTTCTAAAATGCAATAATATTCTATTCGAGAAATTTATTTCAGTTTCCCGACCAATTCTCATCGATCAGTGTTCTCAAGATAGGGATAATCCGATAATGCTAAGGGTATAATTATTGAATAATTATATAATATCTTAAAAAGTATATTAGAAATTTTTAAACCAGGATGAAGGGTGGAAAACGCGGATCCAATATTTTCAACAAGGATATCCAACATGGATAGCGGTCAGATGCCGCTTATCTGATCAAGCAGAGCGTTATGTGGATGGAGAAGCGGCATTTTATTAGGCCTACTTTATTCGGTAAGCCTGATAATTGGATCCCCGTTTTTTACCTCTAATCTTTTATGTCATGTACAATTTTACATGTTATAGGTTATAGGTTATTAGAGGGATTGGCACGCCTCCCTTAATTAATGCTAAGGGGGCGATCCCCACTAGGATCCCAATGGTTAAGATGGGGCTGAATTTCGAGCTGTTGTTTTTCCCTTTTGTTTTTAAATTTTTTTAAAAATTTTTAAAAAAAAAATTCTTTGAAAAATCTTTTAGGTGTGCATTGATTTCTTTATCAAAAATAAAATTCCATAATTT
>JAQGCC010006052.1:0-10707 GCA_034698905.1 Xestoiulus laeticollis
GTGAGAAACCCAGCTTGAGATCGTCTTGTAAAACAGTTTTTGTTTTACATTTTCGCGCAGTGTGAACGCACCTTTAGAAACTAGAGCATGACAAGATCTTTCAATAGAAAGTGAGTCAACTGATAGCAAAACGAGTCATTAAAAGTAATTATATTTTTATAATAATAATATTTTCTATATGTACATGCATAAACCTGGAATATCAGCTATAGGAATTTGAGAAATTCAAGAAAAAGACCTGGAAAGTAAGATCGCAGTTTTTCTTATTGTTCCTGGAATATTTCTGACCAAGACTATGCTGACAAAAATATGCCATGATATAGCATTAAAAAGCAAATTTCTTTTAACTTGAAATCCTCACAGCAGTTTTATCAATTCGATAATTAAGTCAAATTCCTTCAGAAAAAGAGCCCAGACAAAAATGAATCGCATTGCTGTTGAGCCCAGTCTTCCAACTATAGGTACCTGTACACCAGGCTCCTTTTGTTGCACAGCCAATTATAAAACTCTGCAGCTTTTGTAAGGGATACTCATAAATTGTGCTCAGATAGCCTCTCTGCAATGACCTAACAAATTTCGACATCAGAATTCGAATAATAATTGATTGGAATTGCTAATAAAAATGTCGACATTTTTTGACGTCATTGCAGAGAGGCTATCTGAGCACAAATTACGAGTATCCCCCCTTACAAAAGCTGAGAAGATTTATAATTGGCTGCGCAGCAAAAGTAGCCTGGTGTACATGCACCTTAAGTTTTTATTAAGGTGCACGCCGATTGACGTTTCCTTTACGATTATGCTTCATAAACGTGTCATAAACTGCCTTATTGGAATAGGACGATGCAATTTGGCACCCACGCATGGTTCATGACGCGTAATCGTAAAGGAAACGCCAATCGGCCGTGCAGGATGAATATCCCTGCTGTAGACAACGTAAAACCGTTTTGAGGAGATTGTTGATACATGTATACATGGGATATTGAAACATGATTTCCGCACCAACGTAACTAAAAGTTGGGAAAATGTTTAGTGACAACTAGTATTTCCAATCTGTGGTGCTCTAGACACGTGATGTCGTCTGCTAGAATCTTTCAAAAGAGGACTCCAGTGCCCAATTTCTGATTACCAAAATCAAGAAACTTATGTAGACTGCCACTTGCTCGATCTATAAAACCGATTTCATGAAATATGTTTCGCGAAAAATATACTAGGTTCCTTCACGCGAACGCTTTTTAAAAATAGAAGCAGGGAGTGCTGTTTTCGGCGGAAGTAATACTGCGCATGCGCGAGCAGCTGTTTATCGCCGCCATTAAAAAGCTTCACACAGACACAGCTGTTTTGTAACGTCGTCTGTAGCTTATCGAAGGTTAAGGGTTAAGGGTTACACCATCAGTAGGTAATAACAAATGTAGACTCATATAAATATGTAATTTATGGTAATAACAAATGTAGACACTTAAATATGCAAATTTATGGTCATAGCCCTTATCAACAAGGTATGAAAGAATGTTTACATAACAAAAAAATTTTAAATAAATATTTAAATTTGTAGAAATATGTTATGTGGATCGTTTGTTATTTGTTGTTTTGTGTCCAAAGTTGACGCTTTTCCTCTGCTGTATTTGCTTACAGCCACTTATTATTTTAGACCGTTCAAAATTTCCAGCCGCTGGCGCATGCGCTCCAATACTTCCTTCAAAAAAAGCGGCGGCGGCTTTTTCTGAAAAGCGTTCGCGTGAAGGAACGTATTGTGACATGTATACGTTTCACCGAAACTGTTTAGTGAAATGTTTCACTGTAATGCCCAGTACGCACCGGAGCAAACATGCAGCTTGTCTCAAAAACGTATTTTCAGCAAACCTTTCCGTTTTTGTCCATGAGGCGGTCCGGATCAAAGGGAAAAAGTTTGCTGTGGAGTTGGCCAATCAAGGCGCTCCTAGCAAGGACTACATGTACTAGGCTGGACGAAGAAAATGATATACAGTGAAACTTGTGAATAGCGCACCTCATTGGGACGAACCATAGGGTGTGCTACTTGGAGGGAAGTGCTTAATGAAGGTTCAGTTAAAGTGATGACCATAATTAATCTGATATTATTATCCTAATATAGATGCACAAATGTATATGTTGCAATTTTAAATGCTTTTTAACATAAACAAAACCGAAAAATGCATATAGAAAACAAATACATGTATATGCAAGTATACACACAGCTGCATCTATAGTATGTAGATGTAGCCATTTTTACTTTATATTGGGTGTACATGCATGTTTCTAAATACTTTTCTAAATGATAAATATGCATTCACTTTACTAATGTATTTTATTTGGCATTTATCGCCCTCATTTTGGGATTTCCCAGTGGGTGAAATTTCATTGTTGCATGCTTTAGCATACGCTCTTTGCAGGTAAAACCGTGATTTCGTTCCAAGAAACTAGTGCGCATGTCGCGTTTTGAAGGGAATACGCTATATGGAGGTAGTTTGTTCTATAAAATCGACTGCGAGGTTTTACTACTCCCAGGTAGTACATTATATGGTGGGCTCTTATTCGCAAGTTTCACTGTATAAAGGCTTTGGTAGGAGCGCCATATCCAGCAAACAATTCATAATGTTTTTTTGATGTGGACAAAAAATTGGACAAATCTGTTTGGACAAACCACTTTCGACAAATTGGTTTGTAGAAACTCCAAACTTGTTTTATGTTTGCTCCAGTGTGTACTGGGCATAATGTGAACGCTCTTTCGAGCCGGCCACACACTATAGACAATTTTTCTGCCGAAATAAATTTTAGAAATTAAATTTCTTGTTATGGACAAATTAAAAAAAATTTCAGGAAAAACCTGGAAAATCAGGGAATTTTATTCTGAAAAAATGTTGGAACCCTGTACTCGTAATTTATTATTTCTACTCTTGTAAATGCACTATTTAAAACCAAACTAAACTTTAGTCCTTATTTGTTCATCTCTTTTATATATATTTTTTCATCCAAAAAAATTCGTGATGCATGACAAACGTCGATACATCGTGAATGCTAATCAATAATATTTTTATTAACATGGATGTAAGCTTTAGAGCTATAATATGGCATCGATGAGACCCATGTTTACCATCATTGACTTTCCTTGTTTTCAAACCTGTTTCAATTCAAGTGCAAATGCATGTCGTGCCTGAAGCAAGGACACAACCTTTTAGTTTTCTTTAAAAAAATGAAATAAAATAGAAATAAAAAACACTCCTTATAGACGAACTTAATTGTAAGAAAAAGTTTGTTTCTAAATTGAAAGTGATACAAATAGATATTTCTAAAAAGGGGGCGGTTTATAAATGTCGCCTCAAGCCCCTTAATATTAGATCCCTTTTTATCTTATTTTCTACTATTTGAAGTCCAAATCAGACTACACAGGATCTGTACAACTTGTTATAATATACTGCATTTCATATGTTGTTAAACCTATATATACCACGCTATATGGCCTATAAAGTTGGTTGTTAAGCTGAACGTTCTGTATAAGAAATTATTTTTCATATAAAGTGATTAAATACAAATTTTATAAGACCTTTTCCAGCTTCATAGAAAAATTTACAAAAATCATGGTTAAAAATGCAATTTTTAGATTTAAAAATGTTTTACAATTATTGTAAAAAAAAAGTCCCAATTTGCAAAAATAGTCTTAAATTTTAGTATAAGAATAAGACCATTATTGGTAATCCTCACCAATTTAATTTCTGATATGTCTATATTTAAGCACTACATATTTGCAGACATACAATGTGTACTGTACATGTATAAGTAGAATATTATATACATTAACACAAAGGAGATAATATGACACTATTGTCCTGCATAATTTTTCTATGGGTGATACCAGAACAAAGTAAATATGGTGAACTAAGAAATTTTCAGACTTTTTTAACCCGTATCTGTTTCGATAAGGCCTTAGGTGCATGTATATCGAAACTTGACCATAATTTGAAAAGGTCGTTATAGCGAGATACATGTATAAGTTGACTTAACTTGTCAGTATACTTAAATTGGTGATTATTTAGTGATGAAAAATCGATGAAATTATACTTTTTTAGAAATTCAATGTCTGTTATAAACTGTTCACAGGTTGAAGTAATAGCTATTTTTAAGGGTTCACTTTTTTAGTTATCCATCATTAAATTTATTATTTTGTTGATAATAAATACATTTAGGAATCATGATTTGTCCATGGCTGACATAAAAGACGAGCGGGAATATCAATATATATATTGGTAAAAAAAAACGTATAATAGAAGTTGGCTTGTATACCTAAAGGCGATTTGTACGAATTTTATAACTCTGGTAGATAAACACGAAGCAAAATACATCGTGTTTCTATATTTTACCTTGTAGCTCGCATCTTATACAGTATATAAGTATGAAAATAAATTCAGAGATTTTTATACTGTTGAAAAAAACCTTGTTTGCATGAATTGTTATTTTGTTTTATAATTTACGAAGTATTAAATATATCTACTAACTCAGTAATAGTTAATAATACCTGAAAATAAGTAATGTTGCTTGCGTACCCTAACTTCAATTTTTTTTAAGATTTATAGGAAGATAAAACTTTTATGAACCCCAATTTCATAACTTGCAAACAATGGATTATTATTATTAGTTTTAATATATCCTTTTTCCTTATCCATAATGTAAGGTAGTAAAATTTTATTTTTACATCTCATTTATGTACGTAATATTTTAAATTTGTAAAATTTATAAATGCACGTGTTTCTAGCCAATTTAAATTATTGTGTTACAATAATAGATTGTTAAAAACTAATATTAAAACTAAAAATGTAATCAATTTTTGATCCAATGTGACATGTCGTGTGTATAGCTAAAGTTATATTGTGACATACGTTATAGCTTGATGTCACATAACAATTTAAAAAAAATCCAATATATTCCAATGTTATATAAATTTGTTTTAACATCAATTTGATGTAAATAAATTTTCTTTAACTATTGCAGAGTTAACTGCTGTAGGTCTGCATACACAGTTTAGAATTCTGTAATAATGTAGATACTTTGTGGTAATACATATATTATGTCTTTATAACCCAGTCTCTGTCATCTTATTTCAAAGGGTAATTTTTCATAATTAATATTCCTTTAACTAATTTTTTTTTAAGTTTAACTACTTAAAAGAGAGAAAGTAGAATTTACCTCTTAACCTATTAAGATTGCAATCGCTTTCAATTAATAATTACAACATGATACTTGCTTTTACATTATGGCTAAATTTCGATTTATGGTCTATAATTAGGCTCTATATCGAAACATATATGACCAAAAAATGTGAGAGAATGCGCATATTTTACCGTTTTTTACTTTGTCTTGATATCACCCCTAAAGTAAAAGAATATTGGACCTTATATGCCATATTATGTCTGGTATGGTGATGCATAAATATATATTTTCCTTATGTTTTCAAACATGCTCAAATATAAACATAACAGAGATTGGAGTTGTGTAGATGTGGACATATACTCGAATGCATGCCCATGCATGGACAAGAATGGTCATATTCGTATAAAACTGATACACGATGTATAGAAACGTGCAAATATTTCCTCCTATTTTAAAACTTATTAAGTGTACCAATTTTTGACTCGTGTTCAAAATCTTTTTCATACTTATTGCCATTACAAGACAATTTTTACACACATACACTGTACAATTTGATATTTTTTATAAGCTACCAGAGATTTTTAGTACCTACATCCAAACCGATTTTCCTCAACATAAAACCACCTGCATTTTTTATTATGAACTCGTGTACATTTTTTGCAGTCTTATATTTTCTTTATATTGTTTTAATAAATATAGCATTGTTTTTTCTTTTTCCTCTCTATTACCATCATGTACTAACCATATAAAGGTAGGGCCCGCCCATCTCCCTTGAAAAAATTAATAATAAAAAAATGTCTAAAATTTGGACCAATGAGAGTTGTACTATGAAACGCCGTTGGGCAGCCATTAAGTTTCTATACCTATTCAGGGCCGAGCAAACTTTGAGGTAACCCTCGTCCATAATCTGTTTAGTGCAATTGTGTAATCCACTTGATATTACACGTGTTTTCCGTAAGGTCACTTTGCAGTATCATTTATTTTCATCTACTATATTTCATTGACTTTTTCAGGACGGAGTCTGTCCTTAATTGGACTTTTTAATTGGATTTCATCTCCTCCTCCTATTTTGTGGATTTTTGTGGATTTTTCGGATTTCTTGGATTTATAACATCGCCCGGGAACCCCTTTTCATCGATTAATGCCCTAGCAACGGTCCGGTTTAATTGGCCAAGCGCGTAATTAAGGCGACAGCTTTTAATTAATTTGCCTAATTCGGCCCTTTCAACTGTGCTTCGTGTGGTGCTGGACATTCTGGGGCATCCTGTACATTGAGCAGGTAAATATTATTCTTTATTTTCATTTAATTAATCTTTAATTATGTTTATTTGTTGACTACTGTATGTTTAGGGCCTGATTAATGTCCATATTATGACAACTTAAAATAATTTATAAAGTTGCAATAAATTGTAAGCTTATACCTTATGTGATTATGTTGAAACTGCTTAGTACTGTTAACGTTATATTTAGTTTGGGTTATATTTTTATAATGTGATAAGTAAGTAATTAGAATATTTAAAATGTTTACTTAACTGTACTAATTGCACTATAAGCTAGTATATGTATAGTAATAGTATATGACATTCTAGAGAATTTAAAGTAGAAGAACTTTAAAGAACATGTACCACATGATAATTATTGTCTACAACACAAAATTTTGTCTTGATGTATGGCATTTTAAAACCCATTTTTAAAATATGCTATGAACATTTTTTGAATGTTCACGTATAGTGTTCACTTAACTGACAATAGTGACATTATAATTGTCATTTCAAGGCTTTAAGGTACGTGTGTAGGGTACTATTTTGAAAAAAAAACTTTTAGGACATCTTAAGGTAGGCCTATAACAAGATAAGGTGTTCAAGACAGAAATAAGGTTTGATGCAGGCCTACATTGTACACATTTTATGTGTTTTACATCAAGATGTTATAAAGATTTGTAGTAACATTTGTTATAAACTTGGTGTCATTTTTAAAATGTGTTAAAATTAATTATTTTTAGTTAATTAGTGTATATTAATATGTTCCCTTATTTGCCCACGAAATTAACAAGTGATTAAAACTTAATAGTCGATTACTTGTAACTGTATATTGACTAATTAGGGCTTTACAGAAGTCTGTAGCAACCCTCATTAACTGCTATCAATCCTAAGGTCACCAGGGGGCATGCCATTGACGTTTAACAAAATGACTAAAATACAGGTTTAACTATAATGGACTTTATGAGGAGTTACACAATGGATGACCCCACGTCACTTCTAATTCATGTATTGGTAAAGCTATTGATAAAAGAAACCATTTAACCTCAAATTTGGGTGATGTTTGGCAGTCATTTGATAAAGGACTAATTCATAATATACTTATGCTATAGTGTTATTAACCCTTTGATGACCACCATAAATTATAGGGGTCTATGTGAACCCAAGAGTTAATCTTCAAAAGGTTGATTTCAATACATACATAGCTTGTTTTTCTTTGAAATTGCAGGTAGTTTTCAGGTATACATGTATGTTTAGGTTTATGGTCCATACTATTATATTTGAAAAAAAAATCTAAGTTTTTTGGATGTTTTTACGATGATGATTAGGCAAAATTGTGTTAAAATTAAACGAATTGGCCATATACATGTATATTTCCTGAAAATGTTTCATTGTTTGTGCATATGCCATGCACATTCTTCAGGATGGGAATTTTGCATGTTTTATGCTAAATTTGAATGCATCATGTGAATGAGGAAGTAAAATTATTACAATATTTACTAAAGTGGTATGTACATTACATTGGAAACCTGTTGTCATTACAAATAAATGTGATAATTGTACTGAACTGTCACCTGTTAGTGAGATGTAGGCCAAGAAACTTGACATTGATCATTGGCAATGGTGTCAAATGTAATCGGCCAAATGGGAATTAAACGATATTTTGAAATTAGAATAATTTACAGTCGGCTCTCGATATAATGAACGGTTCGGCTGGTCCTTCACTATCCACAATATTAAATGACTGATTATAACGAACCACTATTCGATGTCGTAAGTGAGAAACAAATAACATTCTGTTGTATGCTAAGATTCAAATTTTCAATGATTTTAAGGATTTTGAGAGGTTTCCAACATACTGCACTGCAGTTTTAGTGTGTGGACTCTCTCCAGCATTTGGCAATAATTTTTCTGATGTTAAAAAGATGACAGAAGTACTGTTGGGGCAAAAAAAGAAAAACTGTCATTTTAGTTGGTAATAACAGATATGATAAAAAGTCACTAAGCCGCCTATACAAGCGCAAAAATGTGGTGTGAAAAAAGAGGTGTGAAAACACCTCTTGATATAGTAAACGAATGTCCCATCCCCTTGGCGTTCGTAATATCGAGAGCCGGCTATACTAATCTATGACCGGTGCCACCAAACTTTTATTTTCCTTATAGACTAATAACTACGTATTCTCATATTGTTTAATTTAAATTTTAAAGTTACTTATGTAATGTAAATATTTAAAAACTTGTGGCAGCTAGTCAACATTCTATACGTACTAGCACAGCATGAACCATTTATATTAATTGTCATGGTGATTAATTTCGTTTCAAAAATGTATCGTAAAATTTTTGATAGTTGTGATTTGCTTGACATACATGCTATAGCCTATAGGGATTTTATAAAATTAATGTATAAAGGCATCTTATACGTGATATGTATATACGTCCTTAATATTTAAATCTTAATCTTCTAGAAAATATATGTTTCTATTTAAATATAGCTGGACAAAGGTTAGCTTAGTGGTTATGCTTAGCTCCTTGAACTCGGGAGACCCGGGTTGAAATCCCGGTCGGCTATCCTGGTTGTGGTTTTTCGTGGTTTCCCACAACCTCCTTTAATCGCCCATATAGGCACATAAAGGCGAATGCCGGGATAGTTCCCCAAAAATCGGCCACGACCGTATAAAGTTCCCCTTAAAAAATCTGGCACTTTGCCCCCTGCCACATGGCATACCACATGCTGACTGCAGGGTAAGGAATTGAATTGAATTGAATTGAATTTCAGTTGTGGAGTGTTACAGCGCAAGTGTTGAGTAGTGTAGTGCAATGAAGTGTGTAGTGGTGTATAGTGTATTGGTTACAGCAGCGGTTCTCAAACCCTGGGGTTCCGAAATAATATTTAATTTTTACTAAAATTTGTCAATTTAGCAGTAAAATCCATTTTTAAAACCTTTTATTTAATTTCACCTGAACGGAGTGTTCGTTGATTGTTTGTTTGCATGGACTTCTTTGATCATCTTTGATGATTCACACGTCTCAGAGAGCTGAAATTTTGTATGCAGCTCAGTCTTATCTGCGGGTTGCACCTATATAATTTTACTACTTATCTTTGAACTATTACGGCCAAAAATTTGCATTTTTAAATGTAAAAAGAATGCATTTATATTGACAGCCAGGAATGTTGCCATGCTACGGAGCAATCGGCCTGCAAGGTGTGATTACGTCAACTATGACGACTTTCAACTTTTGCGGGAAATGCTATAGTGGCTTTGCGGGGTTGGTCTTGTTAAATGGTATTATGGTGCGGCTACACACCCATCGAATGGTACTCAACAATGTTTGTTAAATTGTCCGCTCCATGATGCGACGACATTGGCACGAATGCTACATGCAGGGATCTAATTGGCAGGCTAGGCTCCCTTACGTGCCACCCTGCATCGTAATACTGTGCCTGCGTGGAGTTTGGTAAGGGGCGCTTATCTTCCCGTGTGACGTTTGGTTAGGGGGCGCTTATGTCTCCGTGTTTTGGGACGGAGCTCCCTTTGTACGGTACAAATGCCGATAAGGACTTCGTAGCCACGGAAACATTGCCGTATTTTCCCGAATTGACGAATGACCGTCCACACATTATGCATTCGTAATCGATCCGTACATGCATTGGGTGGGCGTACCATCCACACATCATGCTCCGTGGTCGCCCAACGGGTGTGTGGCCGCACCATTATGCGAAAAATGACTTTTTTGCATATTATTTAAAACCTTTTATTTAACTTGACTTGTGCGGTGCTTGCTTGTTTGCATTCATACTTTTGTCTGTCTGTTTCGACTCCTTTGATGTCTTTTTCCCAAACTTTTAAGTCCTACAGACCTGGAATTTCATGTGCAGTTCAGTCTCAGGTGCTAGTTCCCTTTCTAACCATTTAGTTGAGTTCGTTTGCATTAGGTTTGTTTCTTTGGCCTGCACTCAGTGCAACTTAGTGCTACTTGGTGCAAACAGGAAATGGGCGGAGTTAGTGAAACCCAGTGCACAGTGAAATGGTAAACCAAAGAAACAGAAATATATACTATAAAGAGATAGCGGCCTCCATTGAATTGGTTCAACCAATAGAGAGTGATCTTTCAGATGAGGATACTATGAAGCAGACGATCTAGCAGACGATTCAGTGCTGCACTGACTTTACTGAAAAAAAAATTCAGTGCAGGTTTTTCCTGCCCTGGTTTGCCCTGGATTTCTATTTCCTGTGCCAAAGAAACAGAATCAGTGCAGTCAGTGCAGCCAGTGCAGGCCAAAGAAACA
>JAQGCC010006053.1:0-10706 GCA_034698905.1 Xestoiulus laeticollis
AAGGAAGAAATCCCATAACTGCTGAACTGTAATACCATTAAGTATGCATATTAAGTGACAGTTTTGGCGTGACATCACTCCAAGAAAGAAATCCCATACCTGCTGAACTGTTTAACCATCAAGTATGCATATTAAGTGACAGTTTTGGCGTGACATCACTCCAAGGAAGAAATCCCATAACTGCTGAACTTTAATACCATCTAGTATGCATATATAGTGACAGTTTTGGAGTGTCGTCACTCCAATGAAAACCTCCACAACTGCTCACGATGGAACTTTTAAAAACAGTCATCAGTTTTGGAGTGTCGTCACTCCAGGACAATTCTCACAATTGACTTTCACACCAGAATTTAAAACCTAGCTCTACGTACACGGTCACGTTTGGCGTGACATCACACTTTGGAATTTCCCACATTATAATAAACTTCTTACAACTGGAACTTTTAAAATACAGCCCTTCACGGCCATTTTTGGAGTGTCATCACTCCACGCAATTACAACTAATACTGACGTATACATTTTTGTAAATAGATTGCTTGATCATCCACGGTCAGTTTTGGCGTGACACCACTCCAGAGAAATCCTCACCACCGCCCAACAGTCCATCTCGGGAAATATGGCACTAAACTGTCATTCCTTGCGTGTCGCCACTCCATTGTATTTCCAGCAAATTGATCCTACACGGTCAGTTTTGGCACGACAATCTAGGAATGAACCTAGAATTGATCGTACATGAACATCAAAACCTTCAAAACCCAAAAAAAAACACGAAAATTGAATGAAGCTAGATGGAACGACTCTTTTCCTGACTCTACACTGTCACTTCTAGAATGACACGCTAGGAATGAATCAAGAATTGACAAACTACATGCACATGTACATGTAAATGCACATTGTAAAAAAAAAAACACCTTAAAAAGCCCACAAAAATTGAAAAAATTGATTGGAATTCGATGGAATGAAGATTGACCTTTACCCCCACGTTCACTTCTGGCATGACACGTTAGGAATGAATCCATAATTGATCGTGTATGATCATCATGGCATGATGTCCCAAATACATGTACTTATTGTGTTTTGAGTTAGCAAGAAAAACCTCTTTTAAAAATCCTTCACGTTTTAAAAAAAAAAAAAAAAAAAATAGAGGTCACGAGTGAAGGTCACAGAGAGTGTTTTTGTTACACGTCTCCAGTACTAATATTTTGCCAGATGATGATGATGATGATGATGATGATGATGAGATCACTCGTGAGTCATTAAAAACACACAAATAAATTAAAATTGGGGAGTGCAATTAAGGGTGAAAAATAAAACGTGCTTTTTCGTACTAATTTACATTATGCTAATTTTAGCCTACATTAAATGGCGAGGACGAAACAGCCAATGAGAAATCGGCAACGTGTGACGTCATAATGCGCGTAGTGGACAATTGCGTCATAGTACAAATACAAAGTGACGTCATTGATCAATAGAAATACAATAACGTTTCAATGCAAATGACGTCATATTTCAACATATTGCACAAATGCAAACGCCACGATATTACATATTATAAATGACGTCATTAATCATGCAATGGGGAATAGCGCGTAATGATTCCATCCAAATGACGTCATATTTCAATTGAATATTTTTATCAATACTGCATGACTACGCGTCAATATTTCACTTGCGTGTACGTTGTTAATGACGTCATATTCTACTATAGGCGATACATCGATAACAACATTGCAATGCTTCCATCCAAATGACGTCATAGCGAAAATACGAGTGGCGTCATTAATCAATATAGAATTAATACCATTTAATGTCTCAATACAAATGACGTCATATTCCAATAGATTGCACATGCACGAATGCAAACGCCGCGATATTACATATTATAAATGACGTCATTAATCAATAGGAATAGCCCTAATGCTTCTATCCAAATGACGTCATATTTCAAATAGAATTTTGCCATGCATAAAATATACAGTACATGTGTACATTGTAAATGACGTCATATTCCGATACAGGTGATGACATACATCAATAACCACATTGCAATGCTTCTATCCAAATGACGTCGCAGAGCCACGTGGACACTTATATGACGTCATATTTCAATAATTAGGTGCCATAAAAATGCAAATCTTCATTTTTTAATTGCTTTATATGTGTATTGTCATGTACATTTATAGACACACGCTACGTATAGTGTAAGACCTTAAAATGACATCATTCTCTCTTCAAATGACGTCACAAGAGCCACGTGGACACTAATATGACGTCATATTTCATTCATTAAGTGCCTTAAAAATGCCAATTTTCATTTTTAATTGCTTTATGTGTATTTCAAGTACATTTATAGACACATCTATAGTGTAAAACCTTAAAATGGCATCATTCTCCCTTCAAATGACGTCACATGAGCCACGTGGACACTAATATGACGTCATATTTCATTCATTAAGTGCCATAAAAATGCCAATTTTCATTTTTAATTGCTTAATGTGTATTGTCATGTACATTTTTAGACACAGTACATGTACGTACAGTGTAAAACCCTCAAAATGACATCATTGCCTCTTGAAATGACGTCACGAGGCCGCTGTTATGACGTCATATTTCCCTCTTAAAAATCCTCCTGGTATTTCAGGTAGAATTTCGGCAATGGTGGTGGTCACTGTACATGTACAGTGTAGTTAAAAAGCGTGTATAAAAAGGGGTCTAAATGTGAATGTGTGTCTAAATGACCCCTGGCTAAGCCTGTCGGTTGACCCCTACGCGCCAGACAGACGGCGGCGGCAAAGGCGCCACCTGGTCCAGGGTATGTTCGGGAAAGAGAAAGAGAGAGAGAGAGGCTCGTTATAAAACAATAAAAAAAAATATATATTTAAAAAAATATCTTCATATATAATAATGTGTTTATAATTAAAAATGTCGAGATTAGAGGAGGTCAGTGTCATCGGCCGAAAATTCAAAATTCACAAATTTTAACTTATCTAGACATAAGATTTAGAAAATAGATATATATATATATAGATATACATGTATACATGTATACTTCCTAGAAAAATTAGTACAATATAATTTAAGATAAAAAAAAAGTCAATCTGGTGGTTTTAAATAAAGGTTTTTGACTCCGAAATGTGAACCCTTTAATCGAAAATTATCAAATAGTCGAATTTTGCTTAAATTTCGACATTTCACATTTTTTTTTTTAAAAACCCTACTTTTTCAAACTTTTACATTTCACAAAAATTAAGAATCGTTTAAATTAAACGTGTAATAGAATATATGTGCCTATTAATGTACGTGTAAAATAAAAATCTATTGTTTTGAATAAAATTAAACATGTTTCTAATTGGATGAATCCTATAAATAGACATTAATAATGATGAAATAATTATAAGAAATTAAAAAAGTTAAGAAAATATTGGTATAAATAAATTTATGTTAATGCATGCACACACTCACGATGTCATATTTAATGTGAAAATTCCGTAATATTGTAATATATTACATTCATGACGTCATATTTCAATAAAACGTGCAATAGTTCCACACTCATGACGACACATTTCAATACAAATGACCTCATATTTCTATATTCATGACGTCACACGTCAACTGAACATCGGTAATTTTTCCACACTCATGACGTCATATTTCAATAAAAAATGTAATGTTTACACACAACATATTCGCACGTGTCACAGTCATATTTAAGTAAAAATGGCGTAATATTGTAATATGTTTCAATTCATATGACGTCATATTTCAATAAAACATGTAATATTTCCACACTCATGATGTCATATTTAAGTAAAAATGGCGTAATATTGTAATGTTTCCAGTCATGACGTCATCATTAAATAGAATTAACGTCAAACATCAATTCAAACGTGGTAATATTTACGTACACCACAATGACGTCATACATCAATATAACAGGCGTAATTAATAGTTCCACACTCATGACGTCATATTTCAATAAAAAATGTGATACATTATTTCTACACCCACGATGTCATCTTTAATGAAAAATGGCGTAATATTGTAATGTTTCCATTCATGACGTCATATTTCAATAGAATTAACATCATACATCAATTGATACACGTGGTAATATTTACGTATTCCAATACAAATATCGTAATATTTCTATATTCATGACGTCACATTTGCAATACAAATGTCGTCATATTTCCATACAAATGACGTCATACTGTACATCAACAGGATTTGTAGTGACATATTTCCATGTAGGAAAAATTGACCTCATCATAATCTTCGAATTATTCACCGAATTAGAAATTATGACGTCATACATGTACGTATAATTTGCATTGCACTGAAGTCATATACTCGTTAAAAAAACTTTCACCATTTTTTAGACGTCATTCTCTAATTAATTCATAAGTGCATTACTTCAAAATCATAAGTACATTAATTTAAAATCATAAGTACATTAATTTTATTGTAAACTGATATCATGATCTCTGCAGCCATTGAATATGACGTCATAATCGGTGAGAAAGCTGTTTATGTGGTCACATGAATCATTTTTTAACCGTGTAGCACTGGTATGAGGTTGTGTTTTGAGAAACTCCCATGCATGAGATATATTTTATCTTTATCTCCATATAATGAACATTCTTATCTTTATATGGATATATACACTGTAGTACATGAATTAAGATTAACAAATGCACTTCCGTAAATAGGACTAGACCACAGGAATGCCAACAATTTTTTTTTACGTTATAATAGCATATATCAACTTTAAACTTGGTTCGTTATATCGAGAGCATGCCTGGGAATGTTTGGGATATACCTTCAGTAATGTCCAAATGTTAATGTCCGAGCTGTGGTCATGCATGTACATGTATGGAGGCTGCAGGATGAAAATCGCCTTCATTACACACTAGAACACATTTGAAATAAGCGTGAAATCCTATTTTTCTCATCATGAAACACAATTCGACTAATATAATAATAAAAGAGGGAAAAAAAATGACCCTGAGATGTGCTTCTACGATATAATGTAAGACTTATATATTTTACCTGAGGCATGTGTGGAGTTAATGAACTTGTACTTTTCAAAAACACGAAACTGCACACCGTGCAGCTTTTTATGCCATCACTCAGCCTCTGAAATCACTTTTTAAACAATATTGGTCATCGTCCTTTTGGTCCACATTAGGTACTGTAATATACATGTACATGTACACATTGTAGAATGGGGTGACTTTGGCCAACACATCGGAAATATTGATTCAAATGGTCATTTGATTTCACAAATTTCATTTTAATTTATCAAATTATGAAATACATTGTACATTATATTATTTGATGACACCATTAACTGTGCATGCTGTGTGATGATACCCTGCAACAAATCTTTAGAATGTGAAACTTACACATGTATTGTTATTTCGACCATTAATAATTTATTGAAACTAGTGTTTCTGTTTTGTAAATTGCATGTCATTCGTATGAATATTTGAGTAACGTATACGCTACTATCAATTTACAAGTCATATAATGTACTGTAGTCTTTTATTACAAAATAATTAGGCCTATTTAATTTACATGAAATATGATGTACAGTAGTTTACGTGCAAATTTTATCTAGTTTTAAACTAAAGGCACTAGAAGTTTATAAACATACAGTACATATTGTACATTATAGCTGAAAAATACCTGAATTTTCTAGCTTTTCCACAGGATGAAACTTCAAATTTTCGTCTATTTTAAACACAATTAATAGTAAAATATATATGCAAAAATAAAGAACATGCGCGTTCCATTCCAGGAGCGCGTGAGAGTTCGTTCCTTCCGGTTCTCGTGCACGCGCGAGACTTCCGGCACGCGCAGCATAATGGAACGTTCCATTTTTTTTAACGTAATTCTTTGAAATAGCGATTATTTAGTATTTGCTTATTTGCAAAAGTTGTCACATTTTTAAAGAAATATTCAATATTTTTGAATTAAGAAAACAATTGGGTTAAATATAATGTAATTGTTATAGACGGTGATAAAAGAATACGTACGATAGAAAATTATTCGTTTTTTTGCATAGACTTTGGAAAGTTTACCATTGCAATGCAGGTACATTATTGTAGGTTGGTGTTATTAGGCTTAATTTAACATTGTTTGTACATGTACTAGTATATTTTAAACTTTAACTGATAAAACTGAGATAAAAATAGACCTAAATACGTCATTATCATAGCTAATGTAAACGTATGGCGTTATGATAACATTTGAAAATTAATGTCCTGATATATAATCGCCATATTTTTATAGAAATTATGTCCCAATTAGGTAAACATGACGTCATTGCTTCAATGAAATAATAATTAGGCTTTATACATGTACATGCACTAACATACACTGTATAACTTTGTGGCGTTGACAGTAATTAAGGTACTCTTTAATTTCATTACAGATGACGTCATATTTTCATTTCAAATTTTTATAATCACAAATGACGTCATGTTTCAGCATCATTAAATTATTTTAATGAAATAAGGCACTACCTTATGACTTTTTTACGTTCGTTGACAGTAGGGTACTATAATTTTAATGCAAATGGTGTTAGGTATTCCGTAAAAATGAGGTCAAATTTTCTTTCCAATGAGGTGAAATTTGTATATTCATGTAAATGACGTCATATTTAAACGAAAGTAAGTTAACTGTTCTATTGCTACATGCTTAATGTTAATACTGAATTAAATTGAAATCGCTGAAACCACTTCAAATTTCCTTAAAAATTACATCAAATGTTATGTTTTCAAATGACGTCAAATGTTATGCTTTCAAATGACGTCATGTTTTTCAGCAAAATTGAAGTTCTGTATAAACGAAATTAAGCTGTTAACACCTTATTTTAATGTACATTGACAGTAGGGAGCACCAATTTCTATTCAAATTAAATAGAAAATTTAATAAAACTTACGGTTTTTAATAAATCTCTTTCCTTTTCACATGTCAATGACCTAAAAATTTGACGTCCTTCTGCTGCAAACTTGTCTTTTTCATCTGAGAAAATGCACATTTTTTGGCTGTGATGACAAATATGACCACATTTTTGGTCGCATTCACATCAAAGATACATGTGTGATTAAGAATTTTTAAAACGTCCTGAGAAGCAAACGATGATAAGCGTCCCACAATCACTTTAAAATGCAGAAATTCATTAAAAATGTGAAAACCTGAAATAAAAAAATTGCAAGTACCTCTAAATTTGCATAACAGGAAAAAATAAAAACAGAAGTAGGAAGTGGAATTTCAAAGTTTGGTTAGGAACATAACCGATAAAACATTATTTTTATCATAACTCTTGCTTGCCTACTTTTCAATGTCATTTAATGAATTTTAAATTTTCATTTCCTTATTATCAGAAGGTTGCTTTTGAAGTTTTAACCTTTGTTTCACAGTGTTTAAATGTTATTTTTTAAAAATGATGATGATGTGGATCAATGTCAAACTTTCTCCAGAAATTTATTCAAGATAAAAAAAATCTAGACAATTTGTTAATATTTATTTTATTCAAATTTTGCATATTTTCTTCTGTAAAGATGACATTGAATTCATGTCTGAATTTGAGATGAAATTCCAACGCCATCTCTTGACAGAAATCAATACCAATATTCAACCAGAAAATATAAATTTTCAATTTCACGAACGTCCATGTATTAGCCTCTCACTAGCCCTATAACGAACCGCTTGATATAACGAACGGTTCGGCCTGTCCCTTCGCTATCCCACAATGCTAAATGACAGTTTAAAACGAACGGCAATTCGATGTCATAGGTCAGAGACAAAGAGCACGACAAAGACAAAGAAAATACCGTTGTGTCGAAATCAGCGATTAAAGAATCGCTTCATTCTAGAATGATTCCTAAAGACATACAATATGTACCTGAGATTCGCAATGCACCCGCACATACACTATAGTTAATCGGCGCATCAAATAATACAGCATTACATGATTCTAGCATGAATCCATGACACAAACGAGTATAGTGCTATCAGCGACTCGAGAATCGATTCATTGCATGAATCGAGGACACGAACGAGTTTGTATTTTCTAGAATCATTCTTGCTTTCAAAGATTTCTGATTGGTTGGCCCATTTTTTTCAAAAATCCATTGCTATGTTTTATTGGGATGCTCCACATTTGTGCGAGCGTATCGAATAACAAGATGTTCATTTGCAGTCATTGATTCCAGAAGCATTCCAGAATCATCCTAGATTCATTCTAGAATGAAGCGATATTCTTTAATCGCTGCTAGCACTGGAGCACTATGTTTTCACCCTTTGTCTTTTCTAGAATCATTCTTGATTACAATGAGATCTGAATGGCACATCGAAAAAAAATAATGTTCGCTTGCAATCACTGATTCCAGAATCATCGAAGATTCATTCTAGAATGAAGCGATTCTTTAATCGCTGATAGCACTAGAGCACTGTTTTCACCCTTTGTCTTTTCTAGAATCATTCTTGATTGCAATGAGTTCTGAATGGCATATCGAAAAAAAAAATGTTCGATTGCAATCACTGATTCCAGAATCATCCTAGAATTCATTTAGAATTCATTCTAGAATGAAGCGATTCTTTAATCGCAGATAGCACTATAGCACTATGTTTTTACCCTAAAACAAGTTTTTGTTATAAGCAAATCGATTTGTGATTCGCCACTCGAGAAACCCTCGAAAGAATAACCCGAAAGCCACGTGTACCACAAAATCGGATCTTTTATTTCAACACATCGTCACATAATTATATCCGCGCTCAGCATGCTAGCTCTGTTTGCTACGGATATTATCTTTGGCAGCTTTCAGTAGATTATCGAAATCATAAGGATCTTCCTTCCTCATCGAAGGAGGCATCGGTCGTCTTCTGCTATTCAGGGAATCTGCAACGGGAAAGAAGAGCCATTCGATAATAGAGATTGAAAAAAAAAAAAAAAAAAAAAAAAAAAAAAAAAGCCAAAAATCCAACAATTAAGAAACACGGGTTGAAATTTAACCGAGACATTTCGAGTACAACAACCGTGATCTTACCCAAGTCCGAATAATTGTCCAGGCAAAACAGCCGCCTTCCGCCCAGAGATAGTTCGTATTTCGGCCACGCAGGGTCATCGTTGCCATCTGAAAATACGTAACGCGGCGTTTAAACCCGAGCTTTCCCCGACGTGATAATAACCGTCCCTACAAAACCTGAGACAAACTCACGTTCCAGCGCTTCGAAGGCATCGCCGGTGTAAGTGAAAGTTATGAAACCGAAACAATCCCTAGAAAAAAACGGTCAAATCGAAATATTGTTTACTAAACGCGACGCGTCTAGGGCATTTTAAAACAACGCAAAAAATCGCGCGCGATTTCGATACCTGTTGCGTTCCCGAAAGTGAAGCGTGATATCTTCGATCGGACCGAAAATCTTGAAGCGATTCCTAAGATCGATCTTTGTCGTCCCCACCTTTACGTTTCCAACGTGCACGACCCTCCTATCCTCCTGGCGGGAAGAAACAATGCGGTGAGGACTAGATTACGAGCGAGTGGGGTTTAAGGGTGCAGATTGTGGGAATTATTCAAATACCCCAGCCACTTTTAGGGTAAAAACATAGTGCTAACAGCGCTTAAAGAATCGCTTCATTCTAGAATGATTCCTAAAGACAAACCTGCGATTTGCGATGCACCCGCACATAGTAAAGCGGCGCACAAAAGAATAGAGCATCACATGATTCTAGCATGAATCCAGGACACAAACGAGTTTGTCTTGCCTAGAATCATTCTTGATTATAATGAGTTCTGAATGGTATCGAGAACAAGATTTCAATTGCAATCATTGATTCCAGAATCATCCCAGATTCATTCTAGAAATAAGCGATTCTTTAATCGCTGATAGCAATGGATAAAAATATAGGAATTATAGCACAAGTGACATATCCACCTTTTCAAATTCAATATTTAGGACTTTTTAATTCGCATTTATGCCAAAATTAGCACAAAATTTACTGTGTTTTTAGTGTAAAAAAAAAACTTTTTTTTACAGTTTAAACTTTCGAAACCAAATTTTTTACAATAATAACGCAATTATTCAGTGTATTTAGGACTTTTTTTTAAAGGAATATTTAGGACTTTCAGGACTTGCTTGTCACCCTGGTTATTACAATCCTGTACGAAAATATAGGACGAAATGGTCGAAAGGAGCCATGCATAAATGATGTCACGCTTGTGGGGGGGAAATGAGGGGGTGGTCCAGCTTTCTGTGACAGAATGTGACAGGGAAGTCAGCCATGGCGTTATGTCACAATTTTTAGTCAAAAAATTGTAGGGAAGATTGTTGGAAAAGGTTTGAAATGCATGCCTATTGGTTAATTGGAGACGCATGAATGTATAATTTTAATTTTATAAAAGTTAAAATATATATTATTATAAAAAAATTCATGATTTAATAACATTGTGAGGTTTATTTATAATTTTAAAAATTATTAAGGGGGAACGAAACACCTTTAATATGGGGAAATCGTAGAACGAATACATGTACAGCTCCTGTTTTAATTAAAATTTTTAAGAAAAAAAAATTGTAAATATTCTTTGAATATTTCTCTACCATTTGTCGTTTTTCTTGTTTTTATATATTGTCGGGTTTTTTTATAAATTAAAAAATAAAAAAAATAAAAAAAATTCGCACAATTTAAAATTATT
>JAQGCC010006054.1:0-10705 GCA_034698905.1 Xestoiulus laeticollis
ATCCCCTTGTAGCTTCTTAAACCCAATTGTAAGAATTGGGAACCAAACGTTGGTTCGTTATATCGAGCGGTTCGCAACACCTAGAGGCTAATACATGAAAGGTACAGACGTTATAATGGGAACCAGGCACTGTTCGTTATATCGATGGGCTGAAACGTAAAAGGATATATGCATTTTGATCGCGACCAGATATACTTGTTCGTTATACAAGGAGGATACTACTTGTTCGTTATACAAGGAGGATACTACTTGTTCGTTATACAAGGAGGATAATACTTGTGTTATGGGTATATTTAATTTGCATGTTCGGGACCAAGGCAATGTTCGTTATATCTAGCGGTTCGTTATACCGAAGGGTAATTAACGCATGATTGGTACAGGCAGTTTGGTCGGGAACAGCCACTCTGTTCGTTATACCGAGAGGCTAATGCATATTGCATGAGAGCTAGCTACAGTATATGTAAGCATTTTGGTCTGCAGGACCAACCACTGTTCGTTATATCGAGCGGCGGTTCATTATACTATAGGCGTTATAATCCGGACCAGGCATCAACGGGTTCGTTATATCGAGAGGCGAAAACGTGAAAGGATATACATGTACATGTACATGTGCATTTTGGTCGAGAGCAGATACGTGTACGTGTTCGTACTGTTTGTATTCCATACGAATTTACGTAAATCCCCCTCGTTTCTTAAGGTTGGGGGGTTTGGGGAGAGGAGGGTTAATTGACCCGCCCAAGAGTGCATGAGTTAGATAGACCATGACTCGGCATGTTTTAAGAGCATGGCGTCGACAGGCACCGCGTGCATGCATGGCGCCCACCTTGAAATTCGTGCTTTCAAAATGCTGGGAATTGAGAAATTTTCGCTACAGTAATTAAATGTCTGTTTTTTCCACTCCAACAATCACGGTAATGTGTACATCGTACATCGTATATAATATACGTACATGTATGTACATGTACATAGGTGTGTGTTTTCTATCGTCATATTTCTTTTCTGCACGTGCATGCTGCTGTTGTTATACCTCATTTTCTCTGCACCAGATCCACCCGAATCACACGTGATCCCATGTGATCCCATCTTCTGCATCATGCAATTACATGTAATGATCCTATATATTAGTACACTGTTTGCCACCTTCTTCCCCCCCCCCCCATCTCCCCCCTACTTCCCTCTCAATTTGTTTGAAGCATTCGCTCTTGAAATGCATGGGAATGTTGAGCATCAGTTCTTGAAATGCCTGGGAATGTTGAGCATCAGTTCTTGAAATGCCTGGGAATGTTGAGCATCAGTTCTTGAAATGCCTGGGAATGTTGAGCATCAGTTCTTGAAGCATTGAAGCATTAGTTCGCTCTTGAAATGCTTGGGAATTGTTGAACATCGGTTCTTGAAGCATTGAAGCATCAGTTCTTGAAATGCCTGGGAATGTTGAGCATCAGTTCTTGAAGCATTGAAGCATCAGTTCTTGAAATGCCCGAAAATGTTGAACATCAGTTCTTGAAATGCCTGAAAATGTTGAACATCAGTTCTTGAAGCATTGAAGCATCAGTTCTTGAAATGCTTGGGAATTGTTGAACATCAGTTCTTGAAGCATTGAAACATCAGTTCTTAAAGCATTGAAGCATCAGTTCTTGAAATACCTGAAAATGTTGAACATCAGTTCTTGAAATGCCTGAAAATGTTAAACATCAGTTCTTGAAGCATTGAAGCATCAGTTCTTGAAATGCTTGGGAATTGTTGAACATCAGTTCTTGAAGCATTGAAACATCAGTTCTTAAAGCATTGAAGCATCAGTTCTTGAAATGCCTGAAAATGTTGAACATCAGTTCTTGAAGCATTGAAACATCAGTTCTTAAAGCATTGAAGCATCAGTTCTTGAAATGCCTGAAAATGTTGAACATCAGTTCTTGAAGCATTGAAGCATCAGTTCGCTCTTGAAATGCTTGGGAATTGTTGAACATCAGTAAGCATTGAAGCATCAGCTCTTGAAATGCCTGGGAATGTTGAAGCATCAGTTCTTGAAATGATAATAGTACTTTTGTGTTAATCAGCCAATGTATCTAGTACTTTTATACTAAACGGATGATTATCTAGTACTATTGTACTAAACACATTTTTACATCTAGCATTTTTGTGCTAAACTGAATGCGTATCTAGTACTTTTGTACTAAATAGACCTTCACCTGGTACTTTTGAACTAAAACGGGCACGCATCTGGTACTTTTGTACTAAATATACCATCGTCTGTTACTTTTGTACTAAACAGCGCTTTTTATTATATATAATAGAAGAAAAAAAAATACCTGTATCTAGTACTTTTGTACTAAAACCCACGATTAAAAGCCAATGACATACATGGTTAATAGAATCTAGTACCTCCAGGAATTGTTTTCCTGTAAATATAGTACTAGATATCGAAGCCCACAATAGCACTATTATATATATATATATATATATATATATATATATATATACACGTACATGTATACATATATTTTAAATGTATAATTAGACTTTCCTCAGAGTTTTTATTTCGTATATTATCGATGTGGCAACAAGGATTTCATAAATCACGTGTTTCTGCATTGTGTTATTTTTCTATAGAGAGATAATGCATTTTTTTTATTATTATTATTATTATTATTATTATTATTTTCTTCCCCACTATTATTTATTTATAGGCCTATGATTATTATTTCTCCTAGCTTCTGTCACATTATATTCTGTTGTTTACGATTAGTTGTTTTTTTTCGGTCAACAACTAACCCAAATAATGGCATAATAATAACAACTCGATATCGACATTTCAACTGCAAATATATATAAAATAAAGATAACAATTTATTTTAAAAAAAAAATAAAAAAAAAATGGCTATAAAAAAAAAAAGGGTCACGTTATAGTGAGATATATTGTTTCAAGTGTAGCAAATTATTGCTTTTCTAATGTATACTCATTAAATGATTTTGATAACTGGATTAAATTAATCGGATGTCGTTAATTTATATAAACATCTCCAGCTGGGTGTTGTTTTTTTTTTTTTTTTTTTTAAATAAACGAATTTCTCAGCTGGAAATAATCCACTTGAAAATCTAGGTTTTTTTCCCCCCAACCCCTTTTTCAAGCGTTTTTCCAGGCCTTGAAAACCTGGAATTAGTCAAGAAAAACATTTTCTAAAACGCGTCAGGGAAATTAAACGTAAATTTATGTTGACTTTTATAAACAACTTTAAAAGGTCAGTTTTTAAAAAAAAAAAAAAAAATTTTTTTAGCTAGAAATGCACTTGAAAATCTGGGGGGTTTTTAAGCCTATTTCAGGCGTTTTCCAAAACTTGAAAACCTGGAATCACAGTCAGGAAAAATATTTTCTAAACGTCAGGGAAATAAAAAGTCCAGTTTTTTTTTTTTTAAAAAAAAACTAATTTTTCAGTTGGAAATCCGCTTGAAAATCTAGGGTTTTTTTCAGCCTATTTTCAGGCGTTTTCCAGACCTTGAAAACCTGGAATTACAGTCAGGATTACAGTTCTAAACGTCAGGGATTATTTCAACAAATAAATGGACATGTCTTTAAAATTATACGAATAACTTCAAAAGGCCAGCTTCTAAAAAACGAATTTCTCACCTAGAAATCCACTTGAAAATCTAAAAGTTTTTCCCAACCCTTTTTTAAGGCGTTTTTCAGACCTTGAAAACCTGGAATCACAGTCAGGAAAAATATTTTCTAAACGTCAGGGAAATAAAAAGTCCAGCTTTTTTTTTTTTTTAAAAAAAAAACTAATTTTTCAGTTGGAAATCCGCTTGAAAATCTAGGGTTTTTTCAGCCTATTTTCAGGCGTTTTCCAGACCTTGAAAACCTGGAATTTACTGGATTTACTCTGACATATGAATTTTCACTCTTTGTTTTCTGTGCCGACGTGCATGGTTAAAAAACAAAGGTTGCAAAACACTGGACTATATAACCCCAATGCACAGTTAGTGTTTTTCCACACAGTTTTCACGTGGATATAATATAAATCATTTCGTAGGCTGTTGCATTTTGTTGCAATTTGATAAAATAACGATGACTTAACCTGTGCTGTATATATATATACTATACACGCATCAGCATGCAGTGTGTCATTGTTGTGGCCGGTCTCGTCCCGTTCCCAACTCATATTTCTCACCTGCGATAAGGTTTTTTTTTATATATATTTAAAAAAACGACTACTGGGGGGACGGTCGCAGTTTTTCACAACTATAAATTGCAGATAAGCGAACCAGTCTCGCGTTTCGTAGCCAACATTTTGACTCTATACTCCTCCAGGATAAGAAATGCTGCTGCTGCTGCTTTATAGGTGTCGCCTCGATCGATCCTAATTTACTTTTTTTTATCCGGGTTTATCAAATCGCCGTAAACTTCGTATGTGTATATATAGTTTTCATCCGTCTTCAAAATCGTCCGTGTTTTTCCTAAGCTTAAAAACAAGTTGAATGAAGATTTTTCGCCGTATATATATTTGGTGAAAAATTAACGAGAGAGAGAGAGAGAGAGCAGGGAACACACAAACTCTGCATGTACACCGCGAAAATGGATGTTTCCGATTTGGAACGTACTTACGAATGCTTGGAACTGCTTGATATTTCGCCGAGCAGGGAAGTGGCTTCGGCTCCTAACACCCCCATCTCGCACAGGAAAAAGATAGCCAAGATATTCAAGGATGGCATTCACATGTAATTATGTTAAATTACTCGGAAATTTGTGCTTAAAATTATACGTTTTTTTCTTGCGCACGCATGTAGTCTATAGAAAACCAAAATGGCGATACTTGGAACGCGTATTTTTTTAAAAAAAATGGAATATGGAACCCCATTCATAGCGCGTGCGGCATGCATTGCGCACGTGTGCGAGAGAGCGCGCGCGCGCGTTCGATTGTTCCATATATATATTAGGCGGCGAATTCGAACGACGCCATCTTGGCTCGTATATTTTTCGATGCATTTTATATAGGCTGATTAATTTTGAGATTAATTTTCGGGAAATTCAATTGGGAATGGCGATGGAAATCGGTAATGTGAATTGTTATTGTGGACTGAAGATAACGAAGATGTTTAATTAGCAGAAAAATATGCAAAAATGTTGGTGCAACGAGCCTAAGTATGTATACATTAAAGCCAATGGTTTTGTAGATCTATTTTAGGACTACATAATGTATATGTATTGGAATAGGGTCGTATTTTACAGTATTTACGTCCTGGAGACCATGTTGGAAATGTTTTGGGATCCTGCAGGTTGTATTGGAAATGTTTGAGGGTCTGGATGACCATCGTATAGAAGTATTTTAGGTTTGTGGGTCTCGAAGACTATGTTTTATGGTCCTGAAGGAGGCCATATTGGAAATGTTTTATGGGTCCTGAACGCCATATTGGAAATGTTTTTAGTTTTTTACGCCATATTGGAAGTGTTTTCTCACCTTGTTTCAAAGGACTGTTGGAATGTGTAGCCATATTATACACTGTAGGTCTCGGAGGCCATATTGGAAATGTTGTTGGTCTTTGGGTAGCCGTTATTGGAAATGTTGATGGTCTTGGGGTAGCCATATTGAAAGAATTTTTAATTTTTTGGGTCTTGGTGGCTGTAGTTTATGGTCCTGGAGGTCATATTATAAGTGTTTCATGTCTTCACGGCCATATTGGAAGTGTTACTGGTCCTGGAGGTCATATTAGAAATAGTTTAGGTCTTGGGGGCCATATTGGAAATGCTTTTAGGTCTTAAGTGTCAAGTTTCATTGCCACCATGTTGTCATATCTTGGGTTAATTTCATTTTCACTGACTTTTCTCTCCTTTTTCATGTTTTTCAGGCGCAGGAGGAGCTCTCAGGGATCTAATCCCCTGAAAGGTGGACGACCTTACCTAATTCCAACGACGACGTCGACGACGTAAGTAACACCTTTCTCACCCACTTGCCAATTTTAGAAGTACTTGTGATGCAACGGTATTACCCTATAAATATACAATCTAACGTTTACGATTGCTATACCTATATACCCGTTTAATTGCAACCGTTTAAAACCATCCCAGGAAATGCTCAATTCTGCATGGAGAAAAAGTTGAATGTAGGCCCTAATGTAAGCTTTACTGGAAAATAATTTCAAAAAAAAAATGATAAATGACTCGATAATTGGATAAAACAATAGCAAATTTATAAAGATATACTGAAAAAAACAATGGAAAAATGATTAAAGAAATGGGAAATGAATGGTAGAAAATTGGGTTATTTTTTGTATAATTAATTTTCACTTGCAATCATTGCATTTCCAATTTTGAAAAAAATTTTTGGGAAAAAGGGTTTTGATCTTTTGACTATTTTCTAGTCCAATTTTTGACTATTTTGTTGTTCAATTTTTGACTATTTTGTTGTCCAATATTAGACTATTTTCTAGACCAAAGTTTGAATATTTTGCCGTTGATTATTTGACTGTATTATAGTCCAATATCAGACTATTTTCTAGACCAATGTTTGACAATTTTGTTGTCCAATATTAGACTATTTTCTAGACCAATGTTCGACTATTTTGTCGTTGAATATTTGACTATTTTGTTGTCCAATATTCGACTATTTTTTAGACCAATATTTGACTATTTTGTGTTATATGCTAAAGAAATCAATTTATGACAATAATGGTCAAAAACTACTTTCTAGTCCAATGTTTGACTATTTTTAATGGTCAAAAACTGGACTATTTTTCTATAAATAAACATTTGCACTTGATGCAATATATTATGAAAGCTAAATTTCGTGTATTTTTGGCACACGTTCTTATAAGTTCATTGTACCAGTCTCTAATAAATTATTTTAAAGCTAGGGAATAATGATTAATAGTTTTTATTTTTTTTTTTGGATGAGTCAAAATCTTTGGTTTACAAAATGCTGATACAGTGTATATGAATATTAAAAAAGCTAAAACTTCCGCATCCAGGTCAATCGAAATTGTCATGGCGTATATAAAAAAAAGTTCAAATTCCGAATCAACACCTTTATCTGAATATAATGGAGGGTGGCCAAGGTACCTGTCTGTGCCATATACAATTGCCTAAAAAAAATATAAGCTATATATATATATATATAAATATCAGATATATTCATCGAGGCATGCGAGACTAATTTCGATTAATTTCAAAACAAACCACAATTTAACACATCAACAATTTTTTTGGGGATCTAGTGCTTTCTTGAAAAATATATATGTATACCAGTTAAATTTGTCTTAAAATACAGGAATTATATAAGAATCTTACCGAAAATATATTGAAATACATGAATTTCCTTGAAATTGATAGCATATAATTTCGTACATATATAGCATGCATGCATACAAATGTATAAAACCAAAATGGCGGTTTTGGAACGCGGATTTTTTAAAAAATGGAACGGAACGGCACGTGCAGCACGTGTGCGCATGCCATTGCGCGTGTCATTGCGCGTGTGCACGTGCGAGATCTCGCGAGAGCGCGTTCGAATTTTCTATAGGCGACGAATTGGAACGACGCCATCTTGGCGTGTATTTTTTCGATCCGTTTTAGGGTGAATTTCGCGGATAATTTTGGGAAATTTAAATGGGATTGGCGATGTAAATCGGTAATGTGAATTGTTATTGTTGCCTGGAGATAACGAAGTGTTTAAGGAGCAGAAAAATCTGCAAAAATGTCGGTGCTATGAGCCTATATAAGCCAGTGGTTTTCTAGGCCTATTTTAAGACTCGTGTATTGGAATAGGGTGGTATTTATATTATATTTACGTCCTGGAAACCATGTTGGAAATGTTTTGTGATTGTATTTGAAATGTTTTAGTGTACTAAACTTTGTGTTTAATAAGACTTTATTGATATCTAATGATCTAATGTGTTACACGACCCGATAGTGACATGGTATAATCATTAACAACAAGGCCACATGATGAGACTAACCATGATGATGTGATTGTGATGGTGAAGATATCTCAAATTGTGTCACCAGTGATTAATCCAATTGATTGCATTACAATTTTTCACTTATTTTAGTCCAGTTTTTTTTTTTTTTTTTGCGGAAAAGGCTAAAATGAAAATCAAATCTTATATTTATGAAATGTAGGCTAAATAAATACTTAAGTTGCCTCATGGGATGTTACTGTGCATATCATCACCTTCTCGGTTTATTAGCAGACACTTAAAAACAATGACTAGAATTAATAAAAATGCAGAGAAATTTAGCACCTTTATATCAATGTATATAAACAAGTATTTTCCAAGTGCTAATTAATCCAGATCTGGAGGTTCATTAGCCGTTTTTTTTCATTATTGCTTTTTCGTAGGGGAGAGTAATGCACATTTGACAAAACATTTTTTTTAAAATATTGTTTTCCAGCTGTTTACTTGTGCTTTTTTTAAATTTCCAACACTATAGTTGGTTAGTTTGTGTTTATCTCTATATTCCCAATTTTTTTTGCAAGAATCTTAATTGAATTGGAAGTGTTTTAATCATATGAAATTTGATTGAAAATTTGTCAAATCTGCCCTTATTGATGGTGGGCACATTTGAACTGTTCCACTAATTTTAATTAAAAACAGACAAATGAATACCTTAACATATTTAAAAACATTTTTTTAATGAAATTGCTTTTTGGCTTAATGTACAATCGCACCATAAGTTAAGCTATTATGAAAAAAAAAGAGGCATGCACCACGATCACTACGTATAACATGTACAAATTTGAACATATTTAAACTACATATGTATTTTAATGTTTAATTTGTCATATGAAAAAACTAAATAAAAACAAATATAAATATTCATTGTCACATTGAAATGTGCCCCAGTCATGCTGTTTTAAAAGTGCCCCACATTGCATCATGAGGCTCAGTGCTTTAAATGACCACGTGGAAGCGTAATATCTTAAATGCTGACCAATCCATAAAATAGGCCATGTAAAAAACTAAATATAGGTATCATTTATAATCAATCCTCGTTAGAAATAAACCCCTTCTTGTAAAATATTGCCAACTTCAAATTGAAAAATGAGTTTATCTGTCTAAAAACATGAAATCCAGCAGAAGTTTGTGCGCGGGTTTTCCACCAACTTGAAACTACATCCCAATATGTAGATTTTGGTGCTGCCACATAAACATTTAGAATTCATTTTAAAGAAAAACTGTCTATAATAATCTTAATGTGCCCCACTCTCTCCTACTTTTATTATGACAGTCATGGACAGTGCTGAAAACTTTCGGCAAGTTGTCTCGGACTTGCTGTAAACATCCTACTCGGCAAGTACAAGACAGCTTTCGTTACCGACTGTCTTGTCTTCTTCGCCAATCTTAGTGCATCCGTGCCAGTCTTAACTTTTCTAAAGGCCTACCGAGTTGGCAAGGTACTTTCGGGACTTTTGGTACTTTCGGTACTTTCGGGACTTTCGGCACTTTCGGTACTTTCGGGACTTTCGGCAATGACCCTTTGACAAGCGTAGTCTTCAACGACAACAACCGATTACTTTTGTTCTTGTCGTCGCTTACCAACTTTTATCACGACGGCAGTTGGGCGACAATGCCGCCGGTTAATTCGGGCAGAAATTTAACGCAAAAGACAATGGATGGGAATCGATTGGTTAGTCTTCTCTTACGTGTCCCCCATTGTCCCGGAGATCATATATGTCAGTTTCTGGAAAACATCCAGCGATCCGCAGCCCGCAAACCCCCCCGCTTTTTGTCTTAGGAAGCATTTGTTTCTTCGCCCATTGTCTTCGAAGAAATATTCGGGTCATTCGTCGAGGCCGCCCCGAGAAATATGGATTTTTCTTGCTAATTTCTCCTTTTCTAAGCATCGATTTCTTGTCTTATTTTTCCAGGAACAAGTCGAAGGCGCCGTCCGGTGACAGCCATGGTTACATCAACCCCGTAGAGTGGGAACTTCCATCCAAGTCCCGATCGGTGGAGGAGTGCAACACGATGGCCAGCTCCGCGGACTCAACTTCTGGAGGGCTTGCCAAGACACCTCCCGGTCAGTATTTTAGTTTCTTCGACTAGTCTCGCTTTATCCGTTCTGGAAACAGCGTGCGCTTTGGCCGTAAGTGGGAACAAGTGCAGGGTTCCCACAACCGGTAAAAAATCCTGCCATCGGGTCAGGGATTTGGAAAATGGTCATAGCCAAAAACTTGCGAAAGGGTTGGTGAATTTTTCAAATTTGTCCGTGGAATTTTTCTGACCGAGAGAATGTTGGGGAAAATTTATGCCGTAAACCTTGTCAAGCCATGAAATGAAGAACATTATTCATAGTCTGAAATAGTCCGAAAGCAGCACAGCTGTTTTTGCGCGACATTAATGCCGCTCGTCAAAAACTTTTTTACGTGAGAGAATGCAGCCGCGGCAACACGACTGTGACTTCGAAGACTGTTCGCACGATGGAACTTGCGGCCATGACAGAAGAGTCGCGGCTTTACTAGCTCCGTGAGAACGGGGCTTTAGAATTTGTCTACGGTTGACGCTAGCCCTGCTAAAATGACCTTTTGACCCATTCACAAGCAAAGCGTCGCTGACAATCACTGCTGACGTCATGACGCTGTAATTCAATTCAATTCAACTCAGTACCCTACAGTCAGCAAACAAATGCCATTTGGTAGGGGAGGTTCGTACCCATTTTCAGGACAATTCTCCTACGTCAGTAGCGACTAACCCATCATCATTGTTAAATTGAATT
>JAQGCC010006055.1:0-10704 GCA_034698905.1 Xestoiulus laeticollis
GTATCGGAAACCGTTTTTTAGGTGAAACTATCTCATAAAATCAGTTTCAAGAAAAGTAATTTGTGAAACAGGAAACGAAAACGGTTTCAGTTTCAAGTTTCGTGAAATGTTTGCTTGGTGTGGACGCACACTTATAGTGTGTTTCTCGTTCTCGTTAAGGTAAGTCAATTAACGGCACACCTGCTCAATCCCTCTAATAATTCGATGGTGCAAACAGCAAATGTCATACATGTATCTCAGGTTATAAATATTCAGCCTTCAAAATTCCTAATGCAAGGAAATCACCACATAAGAGAAAACAATACAGACAATTACCATCTGATTATTATTCCGTGGCTTTAGGGACAATCGGTGATTAGCGGTAGACATTTATCACGCTATCAACTTGTCTATTCCTTTATAACTTCCTGCTTTGAAAAGCATTTATAAGTGCATTTTTTTGACAAGCTTCTTAATTGTTATCTGTCATTGCAACTCAAAAATAAGCAATTGAAGTTAACCTTCCAAGTTTTTTTTAAAGAAATGATCTGCTTTTTTATTAATAAGCTCTAACACCATACACTATAAATTGACATTTGATAAGGGGTTAATTTCCTAGTTATTCCTTTACAAACATTGAAGCTAGTGATGCCAACACCTTTATTTGCAGGGTTTTGTTTCCTGGTCTATGGCAGAAAACCCTAAAAGTCCTTTCTGGAATATACTTCCTCTATTATGACAAACTGTTTGACCTAATCAACACCAATACTGAGGTGAAAAACACAATGTATACATTCCAATACCAAAGTCAAGCAGCAGAGAATTTTTGCCTGAAGACTGAATAGTTTCCGTATGGTAGCCATACTTAGTAATTTCCTTCCGGATGTGGGGCGCCTACTGTATAAGAATTATAAATCAACCTCTTGCAGAGGAAGCAATTCCAAAATTAGGTGTTCATTAAGAAAAAGTTTAATGAACTTTCTTACAGTGAATGAAGGTAAGTTATTTGCACTCAATGCCCTTTTATAACCACGACAACGTGCTCTCTAAAATAGATTGCAATTATGCTAATCTCCTTTAATCAAATTAACTGCAGAAAACCAATAAGCAAGCAAATTCAACGAAAATCAAAATCGTCATTGTCGTTTTTCAGACAAACTGGAGTGTGTCCCAAACATGGCTTGCATCAAAATTCTTCTCAATTGCAGATATCATCATTACAGCTTTATAAAAAAACAGATGAAACTGAATTTGGAGAGGTTTACTCATGTTGCACCAGTAACATCCATGCATCGAAGTTAAAACAGAAATGAAATTTCAACTTCGCTGACTTTTCCTGTTTTATAAAACAATTCTCCTTGACTCTGGACCAGAAGACGGAAAGTTCAGAAAATATGGCTTGTTGCTCAACGAATCTCAATTTATCCCTATACTTTAGGAATGTTTCACAAGGAGCATCCAGCAGAGAAGTTCACTTTTCCAAAAACAATTTTCCTTGACAATCCTTGACTATTGTTCTTAAAATATGACAACATACCTAATACCATCTTGTCATAGAAAACAATTTATAATGTGCAGGAAATGACTACCTTGAATTTACCATTGGATTTCACAACTATTACAGTACGTTCAGCTTTTTTCCTTGCCATAATACAAATTAGCTAATTAAAAGTTATAGTGATAACCAATAACTGTTTAAGCGAAAAGTAAATGCAATGTTGATATGCTGAATATTCATGAATTCTCCAAGTTTATCCAATTTAATTCCCTTGCTAAAATCCATGTTTTCCACTTCTGAGCAATGTTCCAATCTTGCCAACTCATAAGAGATCTTCAGATAATCCAAACCTCTCCAGAGCCCTGGATTTTTAAATTGCTCAAAAGATATCAACATGGTGCCCAAGTTCCGCTATTAACTAATTTAAAAAAAATAATAAACCAGCATTCGCCATAAATAACAACAGTCCCTTCCAATATACCAGGCTCCAGTAGCTATCATTTTGCCAAAGTTATCCATCGGCAGTATAAGATGCTCTTTCCTAAAGTATCTACGTGAATGAGCAAAGTGAAAAACCTCGTTTCTTTATACCGCATGGCCCACTATTTACAGCAACGGAAAAAAAAAAAAAAAGTATGTCACGTATTGCGTGTATTGAATTTATGATCACATCTAATGAACATGCTTCAACAGAAAAGTGTGGAAGTGCATTTTAGCGCTAGTGCGGTGGCGTGTTTTATTTCTTACATGCTCGTATTGAACTACTTGCAAACAGGCCGATGGCATAGTAATCGAGCTACATGTGCACAAGTTCAAAGCTTTCAACGCTTCAGTTGCGGCAGGAATCACAAGACGAGTATAACAATAGGTAAAGGACGGTAAATTCAACACGAGGAGATAAAGGAGTAAAGTATGAAGTGCTCATAAGTAAGTCACACCAAAAAAAAAAAAGTATTCATTTGCCATTTATTCCAAGATGCATGCATGAAACAGCAAAGGTAAACGACATGGCTTTCATACCTTTGCTGCTTGCAGCATTATGCATTCAGGTTTTGTATCAAGATATTTCTGAAAAGTTGGACAAAAAAAATTTTTTTCACATCAACCATGCAAATTTCGTAACATCCGTTCCAAGGTCATCAAAATTTTTAAAAAATCACTAAACGTATGGTTGAAATTACATATTTTTTTTCCATTTCAAATATGATTTATTAAATTTGTTATTAACAGACAACAATATAAAATAAAACTAACTTGCAATAGAAATCAATTCAACTCAGTGCCCTATACAGTCAGCAAACAAATGCCATGTGGTAAGGGGGGGGGGGGGGTGTCGTACCCATTTTCAGGACAATTCTCCTACGTCAGTAATTTTAATTAGAAGACATGCATATAACAAATTACATAGGCTATATTAGAGAACAGTTTTAAGAAGGATGTTCTTGAGGTAGCAAATCATTAATTTTTATATAAATTAAGCCATAAAATCCGTTCCAATTTCATAAAAAAATTAAAAAAAGACTAATTTTTTTAATCTACATGATTTAAAATACATGTTTACGTTTACTTGATTTAAAATATCACTTAAGATTAGTTATCATTATAAAAAATTAAACTATAACTTGCACTGGAACATAAATAATAAATGCATCCATGTTCGTGAAGCTTTAAATAAAATGTTCTTTTGCAGTCTTTGCAAAATATCAATAATTGGGCACATAGATGATAAACATACATGTATATGACATTTTAGCGTTTAAATTATCATACATGTGAATATATATGAGTTTCAAAAACTTGAACTGCAGTGCAGATTTCGGTGCAATAAGCGCCTATAGTATACATTACGCCCCAGGCCACACTAGGCTTTCAATTAAAAAAGAATTTTCGCAAAAGATACTGAGGTGCAAATTTCATAATTCTAGAATTTAAAATAAATCCCATGACCTGTTTGAGGCTAGCCAAACGCGCGTTTCCAACCCAGTGTAGCCTGGGACTACAGGTTAGTCGCTTCACTGCAGTGCACCACTGTGCTGCAGCGTAACTACCATTTAGCGTTTTCCTATGTTCTTAAAAAAGCATTGTGACAACTTCGAATATTTGCCAATAAAGACGAATAGAGCTGATTTCATGCAAACAGATCATAATCTTCTTTTTCCTAATTTGACATTTTGTCCTAAGTATTACGTATAAAAATTTATAATTTCGATTTCTGTGTAAAAATGGTCGTAGGTAAAATCTAATTACATCAACGGATAGAGCACACATGACTTACTGTTTAGCGGCATTAAATTTTCATAACTACAATGTATAAGATTGGGGTGGCATGCACTGGCTTTTGGACCTTTGGTCTTACATGTATATAATTTTATCTAATTTTTCTGATATCGAAACAAATTTAGAATGGGGATACAAGGGCATTTTCTGACATTTTTATGGTATAGTTTTCGTTATAAGGTCTAAATTAAGCCACTAATTGAAACTTGTCATATTAAAATTGAAAGGCCGTTATATAACAAAGAGCCGAATAGCAGTTCATGTGTATATAATAATAATATATAGGCCTACATGTAACTCGCATATTAGTGACCCCATATGTTTAGCCAAGAACGAGTTTCCCTCCATTCTTCTTCAGATTTCAACTCTATATAATCTTAATACAAATTTGTAAAAGCATTTCAAAGCAGATGTTGAAAACATATTTCCAACTTTCTATCATAGCCACCAAAGGACTTACACCAAAACAAATTCACCATTCAAGTAAGCAATCTAAAGTTGAATATATACGCGTTCTCCTTTTAAATTATAGGAGAATAAATATGGTAATAGACGTCATATCTACTCCTTATAAGTCCTATTGAGAAGGAAGTAATCAAGCTCAAGCATTATATTCAACATTGCCTTAGCTATAATGAAGTCTTATACTAAACCATTATAATTGCTTTGAATTACGGCCGTTCAGCGACTAATGAAGCTTAAATGAAATTTAAGCGAAGTGAAAAACGGGACAAATCATAAACAAAAGTAAAAAATGTCACAATGAGCAAATGTAGACATTCGGAAAGATATTCTAAAAACAGATAGTGCGTGTATGGTTCCAAGTTATATAGGAATTTTATAACATTTGGAGTGTTCACGTTACTAACAAATATCACTTTTTTATCCATATTCGGCTAAATTGGTAGATACGGAGGCTGAGAGGCGCAAATTTCCAGTTTAACCGGCACAACACAACATATGCCTGTCAGCCCAATTGAAATTAAAGGTAATACATGTAGATGAAGCGCCATTACAACATAAACACTGGTGCCACAATGCAAAATATCAAAAGCTCGGCCAGCCCATTCAAGCCTCCGTCAACTAATCGAAAACTTCTAAATCTTATCGTAGATAAGATTAGAAACGATACCCTTATTGAAATAAGAGAATGTTAGTAATGAATTTTTGAATGTAGAAACGTTCAGCACAAAGCATTCGATAAAACCATTTTAAATTTATACTGATACATACTGAAATGCTTTTAACTTTTAGGATATTGGAAAGAAATAAAAAAAATACGGTTAGAAAACCGCAAAAGTCACATTCTAAATGTTAAAACCATGTTAAACTGGATTGTGGCATGGATTTCTACATAAAAGCAGACCTATTGAGAAGGAGCACCCTGCAGGGAAATTTGGACTCGTTTGAGAATTGGAAAAAGAATGTGCCTGATGACGGTGGACCAAAAAACGGGGATTAGGGTTAATAATTGACCAATTGCAAAGGACAGAAACTTGGTATGTATGATTTCATGCGTGACGATCATGAGCAATGCCCGAAAATGCAGCATGGTTTGTGATACAATGTACAAGCACATCTCTAATAATATATCTAATGTGTATTTTCGTGTCTAAGCCCCAGGCCGTACTAGGCTGGAAACGCGCGTTTGGTTAGCCTCAAACAGCTAGGGCATCGAATTTAATTTAAATTTTAGAATTATAAAATTTGCACATTAATATCTCGTGCGAAAATTTATTTTTTTAATTAAAAGCCTTGTTTAATGCTTGATAAACGCGCGTTTTTAGCCTAGTGTGGCCTGGGGCGTACCAATCTTCAGAATCCCGGATAAAAACGTGTAGGGGTTCTACACCACAAACACGATTAGAATAACTAGCAATAATTTGGTATTCACCATGATATCCCATCACAGAAATGGCTGATGGTCAATATAGATACATCTCCAGTTTGACCATATGAAACAGCACCGTAATCACACTTGGTCCATGCCGCACCCGCACTACTATGTATACATCAGGCACCACTATAGTGGGTCCATTCACAACACTACAAAAAAAGGTCTTGTATAGAGTCAAAAAAAAGCACAATATACTTCCGCGGCTACGCAGTTGCAGCTGGTCTCCTACGGCGTACAAGCATTGCACAATTTCCGCGATAAACTACAACACACAGCACAAACAAGATGGAAGCACATATGTAAATCCCCTGACCTCTGCAGAATGACGATGTGGCTGCCCTCACGTATATATCCCAAAAGTTGCCTTGCATTTCCTATTAGTGCGACAATGGAAGCCGAACCAACATCCTAATGCGTCGATGCCACCTCACACGTGACGAAGAAGAAGGTAGTTTTGGGGAAACAAGCTTGTTCCAGGCAGACCCACATTCAAGTTAGCGGCGATATGGCCCAGGGAAAGTCATTGGCCAGCGCAGGCTATTGCACCTGACGACGGTGGTCATCCTATCGTGAAAAAAAAAAGTATTCACACCAGCCGAGGCTTATCGGAGGGTACCAGAATACGTTCACACATCGTGGATTTTTGCATTATCTATTATCTAATAAAAATCTATGCACACCTGCACTGGCTCGGGCAGACTACTAATGATGAGGTGGCATGGTGGAAACTAGTATATGAAAGAAGAAAAAAATGGTGGATGTCCAGGGGTGCGAGAAGTATCTTATATCACCAACGGATCGTTAAAACAAAAGTGGGCATTCCCTATCAATTATGGCACTGCCGTTTAATTAAGTTGCTAACCATTTTAAAGTATTTATTTCATCACTGGGGCTCCGCACACAGGTTTTCTACCTGTCGAGCCGAAATAGCCGGGTTGAACGTCAATTGGCGAACACAATTGACCACACCCCCTGTCCACACTATGTCCATTCCATCTTAACCCTCTCCCCTGCAATAAAAACACGTCATTTATTAACTAAACTAAACTACTTGAACAGGCAGCGCCGGATACTGTAGTACCCATAATGCACCGCTCAGAAAAGCTAATTTCCAATGCGAGCATGGGAAAAAAGTAAAATTTTGGGAAAAGGGGGTAACATTTTGGGATGGGGACCCCCTTATGTTGCTCTTCGGCTGTGGAAAAGTACTGGTGGAAAATTTGGTAGTAATCAGGTGAGTGGATCAAAAGTTTTTACCGAACAAACCCAACCACATGCACACATACTTTTCCACTTATATCCTTAAATGCATTTGTGGTCAATTAAAAATAAAACAGCAACATTTCTGGGAAAATTAATTTTATTAATTAATTTTAACCCCCATATTAGGATTGTGCCTGGTCAGTGTCCATATGCGTAGTCTACATCAGGGGTTCTGTTTTACTGATTTACATGTACTTAAAAATTACAAATAATACAAATACGCAACATTAAATGTCAGCATATATTGTTATGAAAACTAAATTAATTTATAAATATCTGAATTTCCATTTCAAAGCTTTAAAAAATACCTGTGTTGCATTGTTTGCATAAGGGTTTCAAATAAAATACAATATAAACCGTGAGGTCTAAACTAAAAAAGTATACAGAACATTAATTTAATTGCAAGTACATTGACTGTTACACTAGTGGGACATTTTTTAATGCACCAAAAGGTTATGGGTATATATTTTGCCTGCAGAGTTAATTGGGCATCTATATATTGCAATCGTCCTCAGTGGATTTTTTTTCTTCTAAATGTATATAGTGGGTTTCAATTCTGCAACCCACGAGTCTCTATACTTAGGGGTGTTTAACATTTTTGTCCACGGGCCAAACGACATTGCGAAAACTGAACGGCAGGCCAACACCCCCATGGCCACCAATCCCATTCACAAAAACCAAGACATTTTTTTTCATAATTTCAAACTTATCCAAAGGTCACGCTGTAACCTGGCTTTCATCAATAAATCTAAAATCAGGGCTATATGTAATATACATTAATATTAAAGCTGTGTATTAAAAAAAAACGATTCTATGCGGGATGTGCCATTACAAAACTGAAAAGGCACCTTAAGCCACGGTTTGAACACCCGCGGCCCGCCGGATTTAGTCCAACATGCTGTTATCTTGACCACTGCCCTTGACCTATAGGCAATCTTAGGCATAACGACATGAGTTGAAAGTAGTTCAGCAACGTGAATGGATTTTAAGGCCCTTCAAAGCCTAAGGGAAGCAGATGTTCATACAAAAAACCTTTTGGTTGTCAAAGAGCCTTTCTCGGATTTCTTGAGAAATTATAGGTCAGAAAGGGTGCAATAATGAACAGTTCTTTGACACATTTCGGACTAAGTGTGATTTTTGATTAAAGAACAATCCAAATATTTTTATATTTTAAAGTATATTCTTACAATTTCTGAAGTGCAAGTACTACGAAAATGCAAACTCTCTAACTTTCATTTCATCTTTAAAACTGCATTTTTAAACGTAGAAAATGTAATATGGGCAAGTAGCAATAATGAAAAATTTCTGCTTCAAGAAACATTAATGGATTTCTACTGATACATGTACATTGTTTCTGCAGTTAATTGCAATTTCATTGCATTCCTTAAAAGTTTATACCATATTTTGGCAAAGCTACATAATGTACATGTATAGTGTATAACATTGCAAATTTGTTTTATCATAATTTTGTGGTTTCATAAATGTACATGTATACAGGGTGTTCCGGTAAAGCATTGACAAATTCATAGGGTAGGTAGCTGGTGATATGAGAAGACAAAAACACCAAAGAACATGGGGTCGCAAACGATTCCTTCATGAAAAAAATGCAGTTATTGAAGATGACTTGTCTTGCAAAAATTCAACACAAATGATAACGTTTCACAGTAACTGCTCAAAATGGCGACCATGAACATCAATGCACACATGGCAGCGACGCAACATGCTATCTCTGACATGATGAAAAATACCCGCCATGTCCTGGACCCGTCCACATGCATCTACAATACGTGCCATGGGCCTCCTCCGTGTTGACTGGAGTGTCATACACCAAAGATTTAACATGACCCCACAGAAAGAAATCAAGTGGAGTCAAATCTGGAGATCGTGCAGGCCAACTGATGAGTCCACCCCTTCCAATCCACCCATTTGGAAATGTTTGATTAAGATGTTGGTGGACACCCATACTGAAATGTGCAGGAGCCCCATCATGTTGGAAGATAATGCGTTACACGACGGCTAGGGAAACGTCAACCAATAAGTCTGGCAGTACCTTTTGTAGAAATGTTAAATAGTTGTTGCCCGTAAGACGTTGAGGTAACATGTATAGTCCCGATGAGACAATCTGCGATAATGCCAGGCCAAATGTTTACACTGAAACCTTGCTGATGTCCTCGAGAGAGAAGTGCATGAGGATTATTCCAACTCCATATGTGGGTGTTATGAAAATTGTGAATCCCATCTCTGGTGAAAGATGCCTCATCGGTAAACATAATGGACGATTGGAAGTGTTGGTCGGCATTGTGGCGTTGAAGGTACCACTGGCAGAAGTCTTCTTGGGGGCCATAGTCATTTGGTAGGAGTGGTTGAACTTTCTGTCTGTGGTATGGCAGTAGCTGGTTCTAATTTAGTACATCCCATACACGCATGTGGGGAACATCCATAATCTGTGCAACTGCACACATGTTTGTTGATGGGTAGTTGTGAAATCGCTGCATCATTTCTTCCAATGCAGGTGTTCACAGTTCTCATTCTACCTACATTGGCATGTACCACTTGCACAGTGCCAGTTTCACGTAATTGGCGATCAACTGCGGCAAATGTTGCATGACTGGGGTGACGCCGATTGGGGTACATCTCTGTGTACAACCTCTGAGCTGCTCTCCCATTTTCCTCTTGATTGTCCATACAGTAGGTGCATATCTGCAAGTTCAGCAAATGAAAATGGTTCCCCCATGTCTCACTCTGGATGCCCAAACTCTTTACAGCTTTACAATGCACACCAGTGACCTGTTAACAGAGACTAACTGAGACTTGTGAGATCTAATTAGGGTGAAATTCTTTAATTTTAAAGTTTTATTTTTAATTGAACTAACAGAGTTTGTGACTTTCTTTCAGGGGCAAAATTCTTTCCGAGTTAATTGTTTATAATTTTTGCAATTTATGCAAATTCTTTCTGATTTCATGAAAAACATTCCTAAATTTCAAAGCTTCCACTGTGCACAACTTTCTCCTTCACCTGTGACTTTCTTTATCAGTCAATCGCTTGAACACCCTGTATACTATATACATGTACATGTATTGCACAGGGGGAGGTTGATATTTGCAAATATATACCCGGAGAATTTTTTTCAATTGTATTCTGGGGTTTTTATTTGTGAGAAAACCCAAGGTCATTCAAAATTCCTGAGACATACCCAAGGTCGACCAAAAGTTCTGAGAAATACCAGGGGTAGGCCAATAGTCCTGAGACATACCAAAATTCCTGAGATATAACCGGGGTCGATCAAAAGTCTTGAGGCATATCCAAGGGTCAACCAAAAGAGAAAACGAACCATTGAGAAAAATTCTCTAGGTACATGTATATACTATATATTATATATATAGTGAGTGTACATGTAGGCCTATACAGGGTGGTCCAGCTAATACCGACCCTAGAAATATATTCCAAATGAAGAAGTTATTAAAAAATGTAAACATATTAAAGCTATTTGTTTGAAGGGGATAGCTGAATAATGTGTGTTCTGCCGAGATCAGACAAAGCATTCAAGGTCATTGCAAGGTCAACTGTGTTTTTTTTAAATACAAACCAATACATTTTATCACTGATTTGGAATCTGTGCATTTAAACAAGTCACATTTGCTTACGCATTATTTTCATGCGACCAATATTTGCAAAGTTATGGAGTAATTTGCAAACTGCTGAAAACATTGATATATGACGGTAAATTTTGTACAAAAAGGATACAAATAACAAATTAGAATGTTGCAATCAATGCATTTACATAATCAA
>JAQGCC010006056.1:0-10701 GCA_034698905.1 Xestoiulus laeticollis
TCCCACAACCTCCATTAATCGCCCATATAGGCACATAGGCGAATGCCGGGATAGTTCCCCAAAAAAACGGCCACGACTGTATAAAGTTCACCTTAACAAAATCTGGCCCCCTGCCACATGGCATAATATACATGCTGACTGCAGGGTAAGGAATTGAATTGAATTGAATTGACACCTATTTATAAGTTATAATAAAATACATTTGCAGGTTGCAAAATTAGACAATTAAAGAACAAATTAATAGCAAAAAAAATTAAAAACAGCAATTTTGTAATTTATAACAATGAATAATAACACAGAAGGGTGTGGAAAAAAGTATGTGATCAACAAAGGTTCTAGAAAAAAGTATATGATATGTAATTCAAAACAATTTGAATACTTAATTTTTATCATTTATGTATCACAATTCGTATTTCTTAGATATTGTCTAATACATTTACTTATAAATAACATCGAAATCTTGGTTTAAGGAGCATTAACTTGAGGTTAATGAAGGCACCTCGTAGGGAGCTTTCACATGATGTGAAAGAACAAATCATTAGTCTACTTCAAGATGGATGGAGGCAAAGTGAGATAGCATAGCAATGTGGCTGTTCCCAGAGTGCAGTTAGCACAATATGGAAGTAGTACCAGGAACGTAGGACAGTCACAACACAGTCCAGGAGTGGCCGTCCCAGAGCAACAAGTAAACGTCAGGACAGACATCTTCGCTTGATCTGCACTCAATTGTAAAAATCACTTTCGAAACTTTTAAATTCTCAGTGGAGCATGTCAGGAGTTTGCGTGTGCGATCATACTGTTCGGAATAGGCTTCATGACATTGGCTACAGCTTTAGGAAGGCCAAAACCAAGCCTCATGTCACTGTTAAGCAGGATCGACTTATCTTCTGAATGCAAATTCGACTTTCATCACTAAATATAACCGACTTCCATTGGTCAAGTGACCATTTTGCATTGTCTTTTGCCCATTTCACTCGAGCTGGAGCCTGCTTAACAGTGACATGAGGCTTGGTTTTGGCCTTCCTAAAGCTGTAGTCCATGTCATGAAACCTATTCCGTACAGTATGATCGCACACACATACTCCTGACATTCTCCACTGAGAATTTAAGAGTTAATTTTGAAGGTGATTTTTGCATTTGAGTGCAGATCAAGCGAAAATGTCTGTCCTGACGTTTACTTGTTGCTCTGGGACCACTCCTGGACTGTGTTGTGACTGTCCTGCTGTATTTAATTTTTTTTTCTATAAATTTGTTCTTTAAATGTTTAATTTTTGGACCTGCAAATGTATTTTATTATAATTTATAAAAATGTGTCATTAAAAAAGGATGTACCTTGATGACTTAGCTTATTTATGAGTTATCACAAACTTTTTTCTCGGGGTTGTATATGTATATTCCATTTTATGGAAATATTGTTTGTAAAGTTTACCAGACCCTCTAAAATTATAAACTTTACAAACATATTTCCTTAACATGGAATATACATATACATAAACAAAAAAAAATAAACGAATAATAGAATATTTATGCTAGGTCTTCGTGCACTCCATTTGTTCCTAGCTGTTTCCAAAATCCTTATATATTAAAGTGCATACGTTTACAGTCTGTTCGTTTGTGATGCCCCAGCTGATAGGTAGCTTACGAAACGAACTCAGAAAACCTACCTCGTGAATACAGCCGTCGCCATTTTTTCTTAAACGTGTGGGCATAAGCCTACCTTGTTGGATGGCTTACAGCTTACTCAAACACTTCCCCATCTCTTTATAAAACTGAATTTTGCAGCTGACAGCTTACCATTTAAAACATCGACGAAACGAGACTCCGTAGAAACGGGGAACTACCTCGTAACTTGTTACGGAGTCTCGCGTCGCCTCGAACTATACTTATACTAGATGTTTTTAGTGACACCGCGATCACTGCTTCATGGAATTTACGCCAAATGGTGAGTGTTTAGGGTGAAATTTTATATTTGTCACGGGTGGAAAGAAAACCCGCTTGGCAAACGGGATAAAACAGCACCATCGGTGCTCTTGGTTACCCGGTTCTTAAATTAAAAAATAATTTAGAAAAAAAGGCTAATTCTTGTATGCAACCCTCTTAAAGAATCATGCTACATGCATTTGATTTCTAAAGTGCAATGAATCAAGTTGTCTCACCGTAGCTTTTAGAGCACAGTTGAATTCATGAATCTCAGTCATAATATCCAATGTTGGGTTGTTTGAAATTAGACCGCCATCGACGAAGCGTCCAAGAGCCCGAAAGTAAGTAGGAGCAGCTCCAGAAGCTCTTCCAGCGCGCCACATTAATTGTTCTTTTGAAAAAAACACAAAATAATCAATGCAATGATCTCAAAGATTTACACTAGAATTAGCAGAAGCAATCAAATCATAAATTAACTGGCAATACAAAAAACATGACTATACTAGTACTTTAATGTTTTAGAACATGTGTAACTTAATAAGGGATTCCTTTAAAAAAGTCCAGGTGGTCAAAACCCTTCCAAACCAATTCAATAGCCTTGATGGTTCTTGGTAGCTACATCAATCGAATCCATACCGTACCACAGATCTGTATTTTTGCATGCAATTCAACGATGAAGTGCATTTCTATGGATATCCCTGAGCCACCAAGAATTCAATTTTGGATAATTACATTTTTCATAAAACAAATCTGAGATTTAAAACCAAGGTTACAATTCAAAGTTAGTTCCTGAAAGACAAATTCGAGAAACCGTGGCAGTGCTTAAATTGAGCAGGAATTCAAAAGTCATGCTTTACAAAATATTTTTCTCATCAATACACCTCACCTTCAGGAGGTAGAGTTGGGTGGAACTTGGAGTCACATTCCATGCCCAACATCTTCATCGGGCACTCATAATTTCGGAATAAATGCAGTTCAGCAGGGTGTCTGTCAGCCAGTACGCCCGTCACCGCCACCCTACAAATCGAGATCCGATTTAATACCATTAATCCGTTTTATCAAGACATGCATGAGAAAATTCCCTTGGAAAAAAATTATTTTAATAGGAAGAGCAGTTAACACAAGGATCCAAAATAAATACCATAAATCCATTTTATCAAGGCATGCATGAGAAAATTCCCTCCGATAAAAATGTATTTTAATAGGAAAAGCAGTTAACATAAGGACCCGAATAGAAGTCTAGTTTTTGTAAAAGTAATAAAACAGTAAGTTTGAAAATAAGTTGAAATGATTGGCCAGCTTTTTTTTAGTTCATACAGACTGGATACAATAATTTTACAAGCATATACTAGTTCTACACGATAGATGTATCTGGTACCGGTACTTAATCAAACGTGTTTCAATACTATAGTTACGAGCTTGTATGTAAAAATGTTAATGTACAAATCTTGTTTAAAACTTTAGATTTCATTAAAATCGATAACTTACAATTCTCCATTGAATATTTTTAAATTAAGAAAAAAAGCTAGAGGCTGAAAAAACAATCATTAGTTCGTCATCTACATGTATAATATGGATAACTTATGGTCTATCCACAAAGGACGCCCAATCATGTAGGGATCGGACAATTTTGGAGGGCAATCATTCGGCACGCCGACTAGGGGACTTGTTTATACAATTTTTTTATTAAAAGTAAATGAGATTACTCCTGTAGACCTAATAATTTTTTATATGCATTGTTTGTAAGATCGTCAATACGAAACAACACATTTCTCCCATTGGGATACGAAATTAAGGCTACCAACAAGGTTAGCTTAGTGGTTATGCTTAGCTCCTTGAACTCGGGACACCTGGGTTCGAACACGGGGTCGGCTATCCTGGTTGTGGTTTTTCGTGGTTTCCCACAACCTACCGTAATCGCCCAAATAGGCAGATGCCGGGATAGTTCCCCAAAAATGCGGCCACGATCATACACTCTTCCCTTTAAAAATCTGGCACTTTGCCCCCTACCAAATGGCATGATAAATGCTGACTGCAGGGTAACAAATTGAATTGAATATCAGTATTTATCTGCCAAATTTTAACGGCCGATCAAAAATAATATTCCATAAAAAAATTGTTATGAATTACTTTTCGATGCCCATTGCATGATTCAGCCAGTGAATCGTTTGAGAAAGTAACATTGAGTAAGTGTCATTCAAAAATCTTCTTACAATTTACAATGCTAATATCACAGACTGGTTAAGTAGTAACATCAATAATACGCAATGTCCAACTTACTTTGGTTTCTTGACGTCCGCCATAGTAGTGTTTTCCCCTAATTCTTTTTGGAGAAAACGTTCCAGTGCGTCAGAATCGTAGGGTCTCAAACCAACGAATACCTTGTTCTTGAGGCGGAAATACACACTCTGGCAGTACTTGGCTGTCCGCCCAGTAGCAATCAACAGAGCCAAAATGCCGCCAGTGCTGGTGCCGGTTATCCAGTCAAAGCATTCGGATAAGTGGCATTCCATGGCGTCCTCAATGGCTACCAGCATCTGAATAAGCACGAGGCCACGGATTCCACCACCATCAAGGCACAGAACACGGTGACCCTGGACGCTCCGGAAACCATCCAAATCATCTCGACCCTTCCTCTGTCGAGACATGGCAGAAGCCACTGTGGCAGCTGCCAACATATCATCAAACACTGAAAACGAAGGAAACCAAGGATTTAACATATTGAATGCATGATAAGTATGTGACCTTAGTATGACACATTAATTAGTATATTAAATTGAACAAAACTAGTGTGTACATTATCTGATTTGAATAGTAATGTCAATACATTGAAACCTGTGAATAGCGCACCCCATTGGAACCGAACCATGGTGTGTGCTACTTGGAGGGATGTGCTATATGCAGGTTAAGCTAAAGTGATGAACATAATGAATCAGATATTATTCTAATGAAGATGCAGAAATATATATATGTTGCAATTTTTAAATGGTTTTTAACAAACCAAACCGAAAAATGCATATAGAAAACAAATATACGCTCATATACAACTGCATCTATGTAGATGTAGCCATTTATACTTTATATTGGGTATACATGCATGTTTCTAAATACCTTTTATAAATGGTGAACATGCATCATTATGCAAAAGTATTTTATTTGACATTAATTGCCCTCATTTCCCAGTGGGTGAAATTTCATTGTTGTAAGCTTTGGCGTACGCTCTTCGCAGGTAAAACCGTCAGTTTGTTCCAAGAAACCAGTATGCATGTCGCGTTTCGCATGGAATACGCTATATGGAGGTAGTTTGTTCTATAAAATTGATCCGTGCCAACTACAAGGATGCGCTACTCCCAGGTATAACGCTATATGGAGGGCTCTTATTCGCAGGTTTCAATGTATCAGCAATACTTGAAATTTATAGCAAGGCAGGAGAGTTATAACAATAGGTCATTTTAATTGATTTCATCATCAAGTGGTCGAAGGTTGATAATAAATCCTGGGGTCCAAACATTAGCAATACTGTAAATATTGGGAGATACTTTGACTTGTATATGCAGGAAACTAAACATATTCACAGGTATGCCTGAACCGGACTTACTATGTCGTGATCTGAGAACCTGTTGAATTTCCACAGGAGTTCCATCATCTTTACCCTCGTGCTTGCATCCTTCTAAGCAATTTGCTTTGCCAAAATCACAACGTCGGGCTCCTTAAAGTAGATAAAATGGTACTTGTTTGTTAATCCACCGCCACGCTAGGGATATCATAGGAGGCGCCGGCCTGCGGCGCTGCCTAACCCAAACTAACCTATCCGGTGCCAAATGTTTCGTACCGAATAGGTTACGATTGGTTAGTTTGGGTTAGGGGCGGGTCTGGTATGAAACGCCGAAACCGGCATATGCGTGGCGGAGAATTAACAAACAAAAACCAATAAAACAATTGGACTTCACGGCATTGTCATCTTAAAGTTTATACCAGTTTCATCAGGGTCTTTTTTATTTCTATTTTTTGTGTGCTCTGAATTTTTGAGGCTTAACACTTACCAACAGAGTTCAAGACGTTCAGAATTTCTCCCAAATGATTGATTTTGGAAACGACTGCAATGTGGCGAGGGCTCTCGCCAAGCTTGTTTATCACATTAACTTTGGCACCAAAAACAAGAAGCGACTGTATCATGGATTTATTTGCACCCTTTGAACAAAATAAGAAAACAATTTCAATTTAACAATTAGAAAATTAAGAAAATCAGTTTTAAGGCTGAACTAAACACCCAATTTCCAATGGGAAAATTTCTTGACGAGCCCAGCGCATTTTCTAATTAAAATTCTGGGAAAAAAAGATTGGTAAAAATTCTGTTTTCATAGATCTAGTGCACAGAGACCATGATTTTTTTTTAATGAAAATGGCCCTTAATATTTAAATTTAATAAATAATAAGAAATTTTTAATTTTTGAGGGCATCTCACGTGGCTAAGTCTTTGATGCCACCTGTTGTCAGCAACAGGCGTTTTTCGGAAATTGAATTTTGTTATGATGTAAGCAAATTAAATTATACCAGCTAAGGAGTGTATTTTAATTTTAAAACAAATAATTTACCTAGCTATAGCACAGATACATTTATAGTAACGCCTCTTTAATATTAAGCAAGTAATCAATAAATTTTCGAAACGCGACGATAAACTGCAGGTAGCTGACACCAGGCGACAGCAAGACCATGCAAAACACCTGGGAAATTCTAAATAAAATTCATATTTATTAATTTTAAAAATAACCAGACATTTTTATAAAAAAAAAACATGATCTCTGTGCACTAGATCTATAAAAACAGTATTGTTACCAATTTTTTTTCCAGAATTTTAATTAGAAAATGTGCTAGGCTCTTCAATAGATTTTCCCATAGGAAAGGGGGTGTTTAAAGTTCAGCCTTAAGTAAAAATCCCTCCCAAATTGGGTTACCTTCACGGCCAGGTGCAGAGGAGTTTCCATGTTTTCATTAACAGCATTCACATCTGCACCATACCCTAGGAGCGCAATTGCGCATTGTAATCTGGAGCGAACAACCATGGTGTGTAAGGCAGTGCCACCTTTGAAATCCCGTGCATCAATTGTGCACCCACAATCAACTAAGGCTTCAACCACCTAAAAAAATATCACAGATTAACTAAATAATTTAATAAAAGGATTGTAAACAGAAAATTAAGTTATGCTGATTGAATTTAGAACACTACTGAGTACCTCTCTTGACATGGCCCAGTGCATAGGTGTTCCACCATGTTTCATATCTTTGGCATGAATCTGCCGTGGATACATTTCCATGACTTCTTTTGCAGACCTGAAAACAAACCACATGAATGTCAGCACGACCTGCCAACTTGAGATCGTGTTCCCAGCAAATAAATAGTATGCAACATACGCTCACCCGGTTGTTGGCGTTCCAGAGTCGACTTCACACGAAAAGGAACCGGTCGCATTAACATCGGCCCCAGCATAGATAAGGGCTTTCACACAGTCGGGTTTGTCAGCGAGGCATGCAAAATGCAAGGCAGTGTGACCAGCCTTATTGCGATGGTTGATGAGAAGGGCCGATTTATTGACTAGAAGCTAAAAAATTGAGGAAAAAGTCAAGCCTACTTATGAAGTCAATGCCACTTCCCTGGGATGTACACACAGGTTCATTCTACAGGGTTCCCATATTTTTTTGAGAATGAAATACCCTGACTTTTCAAGTTTTCAAGGTCATTTTTAAATTTTTCCATGACTAAAAAATTAACAGAACTTTATTTTTTACTTAGTAAAGTATTTATTCCTAGGAAAATAAATAAAAAAATTGAAACATGAACATTTGAAACTAATAAAAACTTAGCTGGAAAAGTGGGATAATTATGCTTCCTGAACAGTTTTGACAATTTCTTTATCATCAGCATTAATGTCAATCATTTTTGTCTCCGCTTCTTTTCTGAGGGAATTCGACTTAATTATCAAATTGATAGATTGTTTTTCTTCGGCTTCATCAGCATATTTCTTCCATTCAGTATTTAAGAAATCCAATTTGGTTTGCAGATTTTCTTCTTTGCTATCTTTAATCACACGCCATATTTCTTTGCTTATTTAATGTTCTTCATAAAATTCAATCATACTCCAAATTGCAGCCACAAACAACCTTCTTTAATAGGCAGCAACGTTTTGGACCCAAGGTCCTTCTTCAGGCTTTTTCTTTTACTACAACATACATTAAATCACAAAATCACATCAACACTCTTTAAGGAACAAAACATACTCTGGTGATAAAAGTTGATTAGCCACATCATTAAAAAAAAACATCTCTCATGAGTCACAATTCTCTTTTGGTATAAAAGACCAAAAAGACCAAAAGAGAATGGACACTATGACGATTCATTTGTGAGTTTTGATAATTCAACCATGTTTATGAGGAAAATAGACACAATTTGTATTATTATAAATTGTAAGTATTGTGACTCATAAGAGATGTTTTTTTTAATGATGTGGCTAATCAACTTGTATCACCAGAGTAAACGTTTTGTTCCTTAAAGAGTGTTGATGTGATTTTGTGATTTCATGTAAAAAAAAAAAGCCTGAAGAAGGACCTTGGGTCCGAAACGTTGCTGCCTATTAAAGAAGGTTGTTTTTGGTTATAATTTGGAGTATAATTGAATTTTATGATGCATTAGCCAAGGGAAAATGGAGATTCTTAATTAATGTTCTTTGATCATGGCTTAAAAAATTACCGACAAGGTTGGCTTAGTGGTTATGATTAGCTCCTTGAATTCGGGAGACCCGGGTTCGAACCCCGGTCGGCTATCCTAGTTGTGGTTTTTCGTGGTTTCCCACAACCTTCATTAATCGCCCATTTAGGCACATAAAGGCAAATGCCGGGATAGTTCCCCAAAAAGCGGCCACGACCGTATAAAGTTCACCTTAAAAAATCTGGCACTTTGCCCCCTGCCATATGGCATATACTAGATGTTGACTGCAGGGTAAAGAATTGAATTGAAAATTCACGGCATAATTTTCCCAACATTCTCTTGGTTAGAAAAATTGCAGGACAAATTTGAAAAATTCCAGGTTTTTCATTACCATTTTAAATTCCCAGACATTTTAGGTTTTTCCAGGTTGTGGGAAACTCTTTCACCATTTCAAATTCATTTGCAATTTTTAAACAAATTGACGGAATTTTTATAAACATTTTTGGAATAGCAAACTGGAAACTTAACAATTAACTCGAGTATCGAGATTTAATAATAACTTTTATTGAAGACAATGCAATAAACATGTTTTCTCCACCCATTTCAGGTAAAACAACGGAATTCAAATAATATCATCTTTTCCACCTTACCTGTACCATTTCCTTTGTGGATCGTGCAGCCAGGTGATAGACTGTGTTTCCATCTCCATCAGGGATGTCAAGTCTTGCCTCTAAGTCCAGCAAGGTTTGCACAACTTTCTGCTTTTCATACACAATGGCTATATGCAAGGGCGTCTGACCACTTTCTTGGCAAGGAATGTTAATTTGACTAATTTAAACAGTAAACAAATTTTGGCTAGAATTAAAGCACTCACAAAAAGATTCATTTCGTAAAAACGTGTCTAAATAATAGACAACAGGGACGTGATGGTTAACAACATGATGAATTCATAGCATATATACCTTTGAATCATAGCATGGTTGAAGCATTCCACCACACCCATGTGAGCTGCTAAGTGAGCCAAGGTCCATGTTGGGTGTTCCTTGATTAAGCTGCACACATATTGCAACTTGTTCCTAGTGCAAAATTCCTCACGGCTTTCTAGGAGGACCGGGATTCGATCTTTCAAGATGGTGAAATGCTTTCTTGAATCTGTTATGGAATTTGAGCGGTACAGGCTACAAATAAAAGGTAAAACAGTAACTATTGTATAATACATGTACACAGAGCCAATTGGTCTTTAATTCTTTGAAAACAAATTTAAATAATGTAATTTTAAATCTCTTGAAACTATGAAAAAATTTATAGATGAATTAATTCAAGATGAGTACGATATAGTAAAAGTTATTGGTAGAAATAGTTATGATTACAGGTAATGATATTAAATTCAAAAACTTATCTTTTTAGATAAGAATTTGAAAAACAAACATTCAGAATTAATGAAATGCATGTACACCAAAACCTCGCTTTACGCCGTTTACGGTCTATTTATGTTTGCCGATAATAGGCTGCAAAGTGAAATGTCGTCTAACAAATGATTTATTTTAATTTGAAGCTGTTAACCGTGATATCGCCTGGCCAGTAAACACAAGTGATAACACGATGGAATTTTACAACAATTTTGTTTTTAAATGGAACATACTTGAACGCAAAATATATCAAAGAGGGGTCACTTAGTATGTAGACAAGGCAGAAAAAAGTGACAGCACATTGAAGGCCAGATTTGTGATGTGAGAAGCATGACATGATAAGTTTGAGCCCCATGCATGGGTCGATCATGCTAAACAATTCTTAAACTATTCTAAATAATATTCTAAAGAGCGGTCGTGCCAACACTTGAGTGCTCGTGGTGGGATAGTAAGTCTGTAGAAAAGTCTCCATAAAAATATGGAATTTAAGGTGAAGAAAAAAATTTTTTTTGCTACTCCACAAATTGTGGCGTTTCGCTATGCCTGCTTTTGAGCAACTGTGAAATAAGCCCCCTGAGCGTATCCTCTAAATCAGTGGTTCCCAAAGTTGACTGGACTCCGACCCATCTAACAAGAACTTAAAAATTTGCGACCCACCTATTGGCTGCT
>JAQGCC010006057.1:0-10701 GCA_034698905.1 Xestoiulus laeticollis
CCTAAAAAAGTCTTAAAAGTCCTAAATATTCCTAAAATAGGTCCTAAAAGTCCTAAGAAAGTCTTAAAAGTCCTAAATATTCAACAAAAAAATGCTAAAAGTCCTAAAAATGTCTTAAAAGTCCTTCAAAAATCTTATGTCCTAAGAAAGTCTTAAAAGTCTTAAAAAAGTCTTTAAAAGTCCTAAATATTCCTAAAATAGGTCCTAAAAGTCCTAAAAAAGTCTTAAAAGTCCTAAAAAAGTCTTAAAAGTCCTAAATATTCCTAAAAGTCCTAAGAAAGTCTTAAAAGTCCTAAATATTCCTAAAAAAGGCTCTAAAACCCCTAAGAAAGTCTTAAGTACTAAAAAAGTCTTAAGTACTAAAAAAGTCCTAAAAGTTCTTAAATAGTCCTAGATTTGTCCTATATTTTCAAAGAAAATGTCCTATATATAATTCCTATATTTTTATCTCTAAAAGTGGCTGCAGGGATGCCTGCTATATCGACAGCACTGATCGATACGTAAAATGGGAAATGTAATCTATCGACATGCACGTGAGATTTTCCTGAAACGTCGCCGGAACTGGTGTATTAGTGAATAAAGTTGACTTAGAATCATAATTTGTTATTTCATACTAATCCAGCCATGATGAGATGAAATATTGATTTTGTAAATATGAAACAATTGTTTCTTGAATTTTCAGGAGCCGGAGTTGATGTTTGACGAATGCGACGATTCCGGCAATATGTTGGACGATGTTGAAAGAATCAAATCTCCATCTAAAGCCGATACGTCGGGTGTCGGTTTTATCATCGGCACCGAGCTCGTTAAACCCGATCCGGTGAGATTTTACTCCAGGAGAATATTTAATTTTTCTTTAGTAGAAGCATAATGGAAATGATTTTTTTTTTTTTTTTTTGTAATTAGATGGCAGAAGACGAAATGGCTAAGAAAAAGGAGAAGATTTTAATGAGCGTTATCAAAAGAAGGGAACAACAGGAATCGGCCAGAGCGAAGAAGGAACTGGAGGCAGCTAAAAGACGAGAACAGGATAGGTGCGTAAACGCGAATATTATTTTATATTTTACGAGAAATATAGTTGAGAATATTGAAATGAATTTGAGAAAAATTTACATTTCTAGAGTTAAACAAGAAACTTTGGAAAGAAAGAAAGAAGAAGATAGGGCGCGGCGAAAAGTCATTCTCGAACAATATATGCAAAGAAAAGCAGCCATGGAAGAACAAGAGGTTTGTGTCTTCAATTTTTATTGAAAAAAATGGTTGTCGGCTCTGGATATAACGAACGGTTCGGTCGGTCCATCGATATAACGAAAGCTTGATATAACAAACAAAAGTCCCATTCCCTCGGCCTTCGTTATAATCCGGCTGAACATTTTTGAAAAATTACCGTTTGAGAAATGCTAACATTTTTGAGAAAACGATGACTTTTAAAAACTCTCTTGTTGTTAAGTGATTTTTTGAGAAAATTTACAATTTAAGAAATGCTTAACATAGCGTGAAGTTAACTTTGAGAACAGGTAACATTTTTTTTGAGAAACGAGAACTTTGGAGAAACTATCATCTTCTTCAATAAGTTATTTTTTGAGAAATTACGACTTGAGAAATGTTAACATAGCGTGTGAAGTTAACTTTGAGAAATGTTAACATTTTTGAGAAACGATGACTTTAAGAAACACTCTTGTGTTATATAATATTTAAAAAAATTTACAATTTGGGAAATGCTAACATAGCGTGAAGTTAACTTTGAGAAGTGTTAACATAGCGTTGAGTTAACTTTGAGAAACTCTGTCGTGTTAAGTCATATATGATAAAATTTACAATTTGGAAAATGTTAACATAGCGTGAAGTTAACTTTGAGAAATGTTAACATAGCGTTGAGTTAACTTTGAGAAACTCTGTCGTGTTAAGTCATGTATGATAAAATTTACAATTTGGGAAATGTTAACATAGCGTGAAGTAAACTTTTGAGAAATGTTAACATAGCGTTGAGTTAACTTTGAGAAACTCTGTCGTGTTAAGTCATATATGATAAAATGTGCAATTTGGGAAATGTTAACATAGCGTGAAGTAAACTTTTGATAAATGTTAACATTTTTGAGAAAATTTACAAAATGTAAAATTTTAACTTAGAGTGAAGTTAACTTTGATAAATGTTAACATTTTTGAGAAAATTTACAAAATGTAAAATTTTAACTTAGAGTGAAGTTAACTTTGATAAATGTTAACATTTTTGAGAAAATTTACAAAATGTTAAATTTTAACTTAGAGTGAATTTAACTTTGATAAATGTTAACATTTTTGAGAAAATTTACAAAATGTTAAATTTTAACTTAGAGTGAAGTTAACTTTAATAAATGTTAACATTTTTGAGAAACGATGACTTTCGAATGTACTGAAAATGTGATTGGAACGTTTTTCAGGGTGAATTGCGACCGGAGAATCCCAAGACGACAACGCTGCCAAAGTTAAAAGGAAAGCCGATGAAGCCTCGGCCCAAATCGCTTCACGAATCGGCTCTTTCGGCCGCTGAACACAGGGCTGCTGACCGGATGACCGCGGCCAGCGGGAGCCGAGGATCGCAATCTCATCTCGCAGGCAAGTATAACCAAAAGAATAATGTTTTCCAAGGAAAGACGGGAAGAGGTGAGTTTCGTTTTTACGACTTAAATCTGCTTCTGGTGAAGGTATCTTGAGTTGCGCACTTCGCTTTCCGTTACCCTTCTTTCTTCACTGGAGAAGGTGAAAACGTGCTTAACGCAGTCCTCACTTGAAAGTCCTCAAAGTGCTTGAAAGTCCTTACTTTTAGAAATTCTGATGACCAGATTTTCCGCCCAGTAACAATCTTTACTCTTGAAACTTGAAAACTTACGAACCCTTGAAAAGTCCTTAATTAGTAATTTGAAAATTTGCGAACCATTGAAAAGTCCTTAACAAGTAACTTGAAAACTTACGAACCCTTGAACGTTTTTTTTTTAATCCAGAACGTGTGTTCTAGAACGTTTTTCATTCCAGAACATTGCGTGTTCTAAAACGTTTTTTTTTTTAAATCCAGAACGTGTGTTATAGAACGTTTTTCATTCCAGAACATTGCGTGTTCTAGAACGTTTTTCATTCCAGAACATTGCGTGTTCTAGAACGTTTTTCATTCCAGAACATTGCGTGTTCTAGAACGATTTTCATTCCAGAACATTGCGTGTTCTAGAATGTTTTTTTTAAATCCAGAACGCGTGTTCTAGAACGTTTTTCATTCCAGAACATTGCGTGTTCTAGAACGTTTTTTTTTTTTAAAAAATCCAGAACGCGTGTTCTAGAACCTTTTCCTTTCCAGAACATAGCATGTTCTAAAACGTTTTTTTTTTTTTTTAATCCAGAACGCGTGTTCTAGAACGATTTTCATTCCAGAACATTGCGTGTTCTAGAACTTTTTTTTTTTAAAAAATCCAGAACGTTTTCCTTGACAAGAAACTAGAAAAGCTATACGAACCCTTTGAATAGTCGTTAACAAGTAACTTAAAAAACCCGTACGAGCCCTTGAAAACTTCTTAATAAGTAACTTGAAAAACCTGTACGAACCCCGTTAACGTGTTTATTCGTTTTCGTTTAGAACCGGGAGGCTATGCTTCGAATTACCGCTACGCGGACACCGATTCCGGCTTGGGTCGCTCCACTCCCCCTCGCCGCGCTCCTAGTCCAGGTCAGCATAACACGAACAGACATCTTCCGTCTCCTTCCTACGTCTCTCCGCCCGGAAGTCTGCCTCCGGGATTGGTCAGCCGTAGAATGGGAGGACTGTTCAGCGACACCGCCAGCGACAGCTGTTCGACAAATTCCTCCACCGTGGAGTACACGGGTACGTCAACGAAGCATTTTCTCTCTCGTAGCGACGCGGTCCTAAGCGATTGTCGTCTAAAATTACGGTTTTTCGGTTGTTTCAGGACCGAAACTGTTCAAGCAACCCACTGCTAAGTCAAACCGCGGTATCATTGGCAATGCGATCAACACCGTGCTGGCGGGAGCCGTTAACGGAGATATGAAACGACGCATCCTAGAGGCAAGTATTTTGTAACGAAACACACTCTGGTAAAAATTATTTCGGTTTTGTAAATCTGTGTTGTGATTTAACAATTACGCGTTGTTGTGAAAAAAAAAAAAAAAAATGCCGACTTTTTGTTTTCTCGTCAATTGTTTTTTTTTAGGAAATCAATCGGTCCGAAAGCAAGCATTTCTTAATCTTATTCCGTGATGCCGGATGCCAGTTCAGAGCACTTTACTCTTACTCCCCAGAGAAGGACGAAGTCTTCAAACTTCACGGTACTGGGCCCAAGCAGATTACCGAAAAAATGATCGATAAGTTTTACAAGTAAGCAAGCGCTTTTCGGTATTTTTTTGAGAAATAGTACGGTTTTTGAAATGTTAACGTAACACGAAGTTAACTTTGAAAAATGTTAACATTTTTTTGAGAAACGATAACTGCGAGAAAGACTTTAGTTTTTCGGCAAGTCATTTTTGAGAAAAAGTATAGTTTTAGAAATGTTAACATAACACAAAGTTAATTTTGAGAAATGTTAACATTTTTTGAGAAACGAGAACTGCGAGAAAGACTTGAGTTTTTCGGCATGTTATTTTTGAGAAAAAGTATGGTTTTAGAAATGTTAACATAACACGAAGTTAACTTTGAGAAATGTTAACATTTTTTAAGAAACGATGACTTTAAGAAAGACTTGTTTTTTGGCAAGTCATTTTTGAGAAAAAGTACGGTTTTTGACATGTTAACGTAACACGAAGTTAACTTTGAAAAATGTTAACATTTTTTTGAGAAACGGTAACTGCGAGAAAGACTTGAGTTTTTCGGCAAGTCATTTTTGAGAAAAATTATAGTTTTAGAAATGTTAACATAACACGAAGTTAACTTTGAGAAATGTTAACATTTTTTAAGAAACGATGACTTTGAGAAAGACTTGTTTTTTGGCAAGTCATTTTTGAGAAAAAGTATGGTTTTAGAAATGTTAACATAACACGAAGTTAACTTTGAGAAATCTTAACATTTTTTAAGGAACGATGACTTTTAGAAAGACTTGAGTTTTTCGGCATGTTATTTTTGAAGTATGGTTTTAGAAATGTTAACATAACACGAAGTTAACTTTGAGAAATGTTAACATTTTTTAAGAAACGATGACTTTGAGAAAGACTTGTTTTTTGGCAAGTCATTTTTGAGAAAAAGTATGGTTTTAGAAATGTTAACATAACACGAAGTTAACTTTGAGAAATCTTAACATTTTTTAAGGAACGTAACGTAGATTAAGAAAGATTGTCGTGTTTTTCGACAAGTCATTTTTGAAGTATACACTGTATTAAAGTTTTAGAAATGTTGACTTAAAACGTAGTTAACTTTGAGAAATGTTAACAGAAAAAATGATCGATAAGTTTTACAAGTAAGCAAGTGCTTTTCGGTATTTTTTGAGACAAAGTATGGTTTTTGAAATGTTAATATAATGCGAAGTTAACTTTGAGAAATGTCAACATTTTTTAAGAAACGATGACGTTTAGAAAGACTTGAGTTTTTCGGCAAGTCATTTTTGAAAAGTACGGTTTTAGAAATGTTAACATAATACAAAGTTAATTTTGAGAAATATTAACATTTTTTGAGATGCGAGAACTTCGAGAAAGATTGTCGTGTTTTTTACCAAGTCATTTTTTAAGGAACGTTACATTTTAAGAAATTTAAAATAACACGAAGTTAACTTTGAAAAAATGTCGCCATCTTTGCAAAACGTTAACATTTTTAAGAAACGATGTCTTTGCGAAAGATTCTGCATTTTTCGACAAGTCATTTTTGAGAAAAAGTCACGGTTTTAGAAATAGTAACATAACACGCAGTTAGCTTTCAGAAAACGTCGACAACTTTGCAAAACGTTAACATTTTTAAGAAACGATATCTTTGAGAAAAACTTGTTTTTCGACCTGTCTTTTTTGAGAAAAGTAACGGCTATAGAAATGTTAACGTAACACCAAGTTAACATTGAGATTGTCGCGTTTTTTCGACAGTTCGCCTCACATTAAAATTTACCCGGCTATTTGTTAAGCGTTGACTAAATTTAATCGTATGTTAAACATTTCTCCAGATACAACTGCGGCGGTCGTAACTTCACTGAAATCCAGACGAAGCATTTGACGGTGACCATCGATGCCTTCACAATCCACAACAGCCTGTGGCAGGGCAGGAGGGTCCTACCATCTAAAAAAGAGTTCTTCTAAATCGTGAGTGTGTCATTTCTCGCTGTTTCTTCTCGCTTTTCGAAACCGCAGTCGCAGCCGTAAAGCAAAAATGCAACGCCGATGATTATCGTTATGGTTCTTCGTGCCATTTTTTGGACGTGCCATTGAAGTTTCTTCGTAACGCGTGTGCGTATATTCGGCAGTAAACGAACACGAACTCCTCTTCGTCTTATTTTTTTGCTTCTCATTTGCCAGGACTTGAACTGGATTTTTTGGTGCTGACGCTACTGCTGATTTTCCCTATTTTTTTTTTGCCACGTCAAATTGCCAAATTTATGAATAGCGGACGGCAAAAATGTAGAAACGGCATAAATTCGGGCGGATTTCGCTTCGACGGTTTTTATATTTGTATATTTGAATCAATGTTCGCGATATGGTAAGCTCGGCTAAAGCTTAATCGAAAAACCAAGAAACCATTAAATTCGATAACGGCATTTTTCGAAGATTAAAAATTTACGTATCGACGCATTTGTAGCGCGGGTATTAGTGAATCGATACGTTCGCTTATATTTTCACATTTTTTGCCGATATCGGATTTATAACCGTCTTGTAAACTTTTCAACCTTTCCTTCTTTACCACCTTAACAAGTTTGTAAATTTCAATTTTTTTCTGTTTTTTTTTTTTTCCCGCTACATTCGGCTAGATCGGTTTTCAGAAATACTTTACGGATATTGCATACTTTCTGTATTGCTCCACAAGTAATTGTCATAATCGGCCTCTCGGTCGTCTGCTAATTTTGCTTTATACACTTCCCGAATACTGACGTAAAATTTGACGTAAAACTACGGCTGAGAGTTTGATCAACTTCTTCCTATTCGCGAATAAGCATAAGCTTATTTTACGCATAATTGAAAATTTATCTTTTTTGATAAGGTAGCGTTAAAGTTAACGACTTTGCAAAATGTTAACACTTGTGGACAAATTGTAATATGTTTGAGGAAAAAATTACCTGGCTTTGATAAAATGTTAATGTTTTTTGGATACGATGACTTCAAGAAGTGTTTTTCAATGTCTTCGTTGAGAAATGTTAACAGAAAAGTTAGCTTTGAGAAAACGTTGCTGTCAACTTTGGGAAATGTTAACATTTTTGAGAAACGATAACTTTGTGGAAAGACTTGTGGAAAATTTTGAGAAAATTTAAAGTTTGAGAAATGTTAACATAGCGTGAAGTCAACTTTGATAAATGTTAACATAGCGTGAAGTTAACTTTGATAAATGTTAACATTTTTGAGAAATGTTAACATAGCCTGAAGTTAACTTTTAAGAAATGTTAACATTTTTGAAAAACGATGACATCGAGAAAGACCTTTTTTTCGACAAGTTTTTAATAAAAATTATGGATTGAGAAATGTTAACATAGCCTGAAGTTAACTTTGTGAAATGTTAACATTTTTGAGAATCGATGACTTCGAAAAAGACTGTCGTGTTCGTAGATAAGTCATTTTTGAGAAAATTTACAATTTGAGAAATGTTAACATAGTGTGAAGTTAACTTTGAGAAATGTTAACATTTTTGAGCAACGTGAACTTTTGGAAAGATTTGTCGTGTTTTTCGACAAGTTGATTTTTGAAAAAACTACAGTTTAATAATTGTTAACTTTGAGAAATGTTAACAAAGCGTAAAGTTAACTTTGAGAAATGTTAACATTTGTGAAAAACGATGACTTCGCGAAAGATTTTCGTGTTTTCGACAACTCATGTTTGTTAAAAATTACTGTATTTACGCGAAGTTAACTTTGAGGAAGAAGTTTGCCAACTTTAAGAAAGTTAAGCTTTCTGAGAAACTGAGTCAATTTTGTGATTAAGTTGTCCTATTTTTCCAAAGTTATCTTTCAGAATTAGTGTTAAATCTTTGCGAATAGTTGCAAGAAGTTAACACGGCATATCACGAGTCTCCCGAAAGCAGCTAAAATGGCCCTAAACCCGAGTTTTTAGGATTCCGGTGAGGTTTTCGAAACAAAAAGGTCCCAAAAACAGCGAAAGCTTTTAGCTCAAAAGACGACATTGGATCGCTAAGGACCTTTCATGAATATTAAGGACCTTTCGTAACCGTTAAGGACCATTAAAGGTATACGTGGCTAAATGTTTGGAGTAAATCCCTTTTTTTCACTTTTGTGCCAACTGTGTTAATATTTTTTTTTGGAAATATTGCAAGCTGATAAATAATAATATTAAAGCTAACAAATGAAACTAATAAAAAATGAATTGGAAAAAAAAAAATGTAATGAGCACGAATAAGGACACTTTTGTTTGTATAAAACTTTTGTTTTTTTTTTGGCAGCGATTTCATCATTTATATACATTATTTATCTTCTGATATTTCAAACTCTTTTACCAATTTTTTGTCCCCAATTTCCCTTAAAAAAATACCTAATTGTACTTATTAAAGAGCGTGGTTTTAATTTATTAAGGAATGAGTAATGATTTTTTTTTTTGTAACATGTTGTTCTAGAACACACGTTATGGAATGAAATAACGTTCTAGAACACGCGTTCTGGATTTAAAAAAACTGTTCTAGAACAAGCAATGTTCTGGAATGAAAAACGTTCTAGAACACGCAATGTTCTGGATTAAAAAAACGTTCGTTCTAGAAGACAGGTTCTGGAATGAAAAAAACGTTCTAGAACACGCGTTCTGGATTTAAAAAAAACTGTTCTAGAACACGCAATGTTCTGGAATGAAAAACGTTCTGGATTTAAAAAAACGTTCTAGAACACGCAATGTTTTGGAATGAAAAACGTTCTAGAACACGCAATATTTTGGAATTAAAAACGTTCTAGAATACGTGTTCTGAATTTTAAAAACGTTCTAGAACACGAAATATTCTGGAATAAAAAACGTTCTAGAATACGTATTCTGAATTTTAAAAAAAGCATTCTAGAACAAGCAATAATTTGGAATTAAAAACGTTTTAGAATTCGTATTCTGAATTAAAAAAAAACGTTCTAGAACACGCAATATTCTGGAATTAAAAACGTTCTAGAATACGTGCTATGAATTTAAAAAAAAAACGTTCTAGAACACGTAATGTTCTGGAATGAAAAACGTTCTAGAACACGACGTGTTCTACTTTCGAAAATTTGACATCACCGTTACTAGGTCTAGAAATGGATTTACACGCTGGTGTAATCGGATTACAAATACGTTGTAATAAAACACGCTTAAGACTATTAATATTAATTCAAAATTTTTATATCATTTTTATAACTGAAATTACAGATTTTGTCGTTAAAACAAGATATCTTTTTTATTTAAGTTCCAGAAAAATTACTTCGTATGTGATGACAACACTGACAATCTGAAACGAATAATTTGTGTTTAGTAAAGGGCCCTAGTAATAATTTATCCAGCCGAAAAGGGCCTTTAGGCTCTAAGTCAAGTAGATAATATTCTAGACAGGGCTAAATGAAACCAATGGTCATATATTCAGGCTATGACCACTTATTTAAGCTAATGGCTTTTTATTACAATAGGCACAAAAAGTATATGGAAGCACCCCTAATTTTTACATTTATGTTTAAATGGATAAATAATTGGCAATTTTTAACTAATTTTTTGTGTGCCTACATCATGTACTGTATACCCTATTATACATTAAAAATTTACTGGGACCAGTATTAAACCTAGTATCATTCTGGACCATGCACTTTTTTCCCATAGGGTCCAGTATGATACTGTGTTATGGAATACTGGTCCAATATCTTTAGGTCAAAGGTGAAATTTACGTGCCTGTAGAAATTCTATAACTGGTTTTGGAATAGCCCAGGCCTCTCTTTGGCCTTTGACCTTTGCATTCCACACATAAATTCTTTCTTAGTGTTCTCCATTACACAAAGAACCCAATTGTGCTTCATTGCAGTGTTCCCAAATTGTAAAAAAAATATCATTGTGCTTCATTGTGTATTCTTGTGAAAACACACCAATAAGGGCCTAGTGTGAAATACAATTCAGCATTTGGATGTTAAACGGTAAGGAACCATTTTAATTTATTCTTACTAACCATGTACATGTACATGTAAATGAGAACACCTTCATTTCCTAGTTGTGTTATTTAGGGCCTAAATGTGTTTATTGGTATATTTGAAACACAAAATGGAATGAGTTTGCACGTGCTATTTATTTGCACACGTATGCCATTGCATGGATCCACGCATGTCACCACAGGTACAAAAAGCCCAATTTCGAACACGAGGGCCTATTTTCGAACACGATCGAGGGTTTATTTTCGAACACCAGGGCCTATTTTCGAACACGAGGGCTTATTTTCGAACACGAGGGCTTATTTTCGAACACGAGGGCTTATTTTCGAACACGAGGGCCTATTTTCGAACACGAGGGCTTATTTTCGAACACGAGGGCCTATTTTCGAACACGATCGAGGGCCTTTTTTCGAACACCAGGGCCTATTTTCGAACACGATGGCCT